>JADLZN010007151.1:0-32593 GCA_018155175.1 Sinocyclocheilus anophthalmus
AAAAAAAAAGGAAGGAGAAAAAAAAAAAAGACTGTGACAGCACGATAATTCAATAAAGACATGGGAATATTAAAGGGTATGCTATCTACAAAATAGTAAAAATCAACATGAACGCTTGACCAAAGTTTGATAAATGTACAACACCTCAGACATTTCAGAACCTTTAAATAAGAAAAGATACAGTAAAACTTATAATGATTCATAAGAAAGGATGACTATATCGTGGTAGTTTACAAAAAATATGCTGCTGCGATCGAAATATGTCTACGCTAACTTGTCTCAATGTAAGTTTAATTTGATAGAATCCACACGTAGCTTAGTCATTTTCACATCAACACGGGAAGAAAAAATCAAATGTTTCATCAGAAATGCATGCTATAAAATCGGAGAAAAATGGCAGTTAATTTTGGCCAAACAGCAAACTGATACGAACACCAGAACTGAATGTAACGTATATGTACTCTGTGACATTCACTCTCTTGCCAACAAAGAATGGTAAGTCAATATGGCAAAAAGTCGTATAATTATACCATAGAAGTTTCCTGTTAACGCGGATCCATGCCAGAAAGCAGTATGGGGCGTATTACGACGGACGGTAACCTTAGTTAGAAAAGTGGATCGAGCGAAGAGGAACAAAAATTCCATCGATCGTTCTGAAGACCCGTCAGCAAACCTTTCAGATGGTACAATCATATCAATTAAATTACAAATTCATAGAAGGATCTTAATTTGTATGAGTTACCCTTAGATACACTCATAAGTTAAAACCTCCTAAGCTTTTCCACCGGGCTGTAAAATATTCTCTACAAAAACGAACTACCTTTATGGTGTGGGGGGTGGCTTGCTGTGCGCGACTTGAGACTGTACTTAAACAACTGTCTTATAGTGCTGGGACATGATATTTATTTTCTCGTGCGAGTTGCTCCAAGTCTCAGGTAATTCTAATACATGAATTTTATGTATAATATAAAAACAAGATTAAACGGTCATAACCATAACCGTGGTGAATTTTATAATAATTTAATCGTCAACAGTTACAATGGCGTATACAGGCTCCGCTATGTGGGAGGTGGTGTGTATGGTTGTGTGGGTAAGCGAAAAGGAGGTAGGCGTAAAGCAAGTGGACTAGGCAAGAGGAGAGGCTGATCACACTGATTAAGAAACAAATCTGGAAGGTAAGGGAACAACTGATACTTTAAGTCTTCAAAGCTGAGAACTAGACAATATCTCGCTCGACGGGTTTCCGGCCAAAAGAGGGCAGACATGATTCTAATTCTGGCCAATCATCTGAACACCAAGCCCCATTCGCGAGAAAAAGGTAGAGATACGGATTCAGAGACAAAGAAAGATCATTGTTCTGGTGTCTCGGCCTAGATATATACATATAAGTGAAGATAACAAATAGGAAATTCCAAAGGTTCCAAAATAGCGGCATTTTTAAGGTTTTAGTAGAGAAGTGGAGATCATACTGTAGGCAAGTATGTAGGAGGGATGGTGGATTGTTGCTTGTCAGTAATGCGTGCAGTTTCATGATGGAGAGTAGGGGTAGAAAGAAAAAAAAAAAAAACAGAAACCTGTCAATGCATCTCAAACTGTTTCTTAAATGACCGTTCCCATCAACAATCACTAGTGTCTATTGACAAAAATCACGTACCCTCGTCAAAAAACTCCTACGATGACATCAGGAATTGTCTAACATTCAGGGGAAGATAGCAGGAAATAAGCCAGAGATTTGTCTATGAAAGCAGGATGTATCCTAAAAAAAATACGGGAACTAAGAATCACTAAAGGGGGAATAAGGCCAAATCACTATAAATTATCCATTGGCCGGAGATGTGTCAAATCGGAACAGGCTTCCATGGGTGGCTTCGATCTAGTAAAAAAATAATTATACTGTTATCCGGCCCCTTTCACAGAGATAAAAAGTAGGGAGAACAAAAGACTGTAGAATATGAATTCTGCACAAACGTGATCACTAGCGCGGTGCACATACCAAGCCTGACAGGATTTTAAACACACAGAATTTCATAAAGAGTGTCAGACATTGCACTCTCTTAAAGACCCAAACAAAAACACAGGGAAACAACATGTAGACAAACACAGATGTGGACCTAGTTCTGTCTTTGTGAAAGTTATCAATCAAGAAATTTCAATCTCAATCTGGAAAAATCTGACTGACTGACTTTTTTTTCTTTGATCAAAGTCCTTTTCTGTTTAGAAGAAATGCTTATGAAATGTACCCTCTCCTGTCTCTTAAAGGTGAAGTGTACAGTTCCCTTTCATGGAAACTTCGAACTGTATCCTCTAGGGGTCGCTATGGGGAACACCACGTCATGACCCGTGTCTGAAGCATACACTGAAAAAAACACCAAATGGGGGGTGGTTGGCCGGCGACAGCCATGACGTCACTATTGGTGTGACTATAGTATAAATAGGCGCCGGTAGAACACATCATCCTCTTCTTCGTCTCCACTGACCGTTTTGTTTGAAGCGTTCATTTCCGTGGTAAGAGCCATCTTTATTCCTTCATTATGGCGAGCACTACCAAGGCATTTAGAGGATGTGTGCATCCGTATCATCGTTATTTAACATCTGATGACACACACAAGACACGATACTATGTCGGTTATTTATTTGGGCAAGAGCAGAGCACCAACAACAATGTCCTCGCGGTATGAGGGTGGGCAATCGCGTGCCGTCGACGCGTGGTGGTGTTTATTTTTCCAATGTGAAACGTGCTCCGCGTCTCATATTGGTCTGTTTATTAGAGGGGAGAGATAGGGCAGCGCAATGGCATGCTTAAACCCGTGATTCAGGACGGACACTCTGTCCTAGGTAAAGGAGAGTGCTAAAGGATGGGCACGGTGAGGCAGAATGAACAGACAAGAGTCAGTGGGATCTAGCAGGGTTAGATGAGGGCTGTAGTACGATAAAGATGTCGGCAATATAAATGGACATATAGTGGGATAACAACGCTGGGGGTGATGAATGTATACATGATTCGGGATGTCACGGAATAACCTCGATAAATACCAGGGGGACCAGTGTGCTCTGCTGGAGTTCGACACCAGCAAAGCAAGGAAATTGTCGTGAGGATGGAGACAAAGAAAAGCGTGACGAGGGCATAAAGAGCTTCACCAATCCTCGCAAATGCCGGCAGTGTATGGAGGTGCTGCTAAGGTATGGACAAACGATTACTGGATGCTTTGAAGGGGACCCCGGTCGAAAAAGCATTTACAACGATGTGGGCACGGGTGATCGGGGCAGAATAAATTTCAAGCGGAAATAGCGGAGGGAGGCGGAGGGAAAAAAAAGAAAAAAAAAAAAAGAAGAGAAGGGAGGGAAAAGGAAAGGAAAAGAAGAAGTATCTCGATGAACTTTATTTTTCTGGCCATAACACTCCAGCTCAGGTGAGCTTTCCTTTCTTCCTGTTTTCCATACAGAGATTGAGAAGGAATGGAAGAGGCCGTTTCTCCTCACGCATCCATCGATTCCAGCATACGAGTTATGCCAACATCGAGACAATGCGCGATAGCGGTTATGAGAAGATGCCCCTATATAGAGACGCTGGCCAGCTATCTCTCTATAGGTGAGAAGTCCTCTTTTAAGACTCCCTCCTTGACATATCGCTCTAATGCCAGGGCATACGCAGCAGCACCAGGTCGGGCTGTCGTTTCTGTTACACCGATGGTGATGCTCCAAGCATATCTGCTTACCTGCTGAAAGACCTGGATAAAGGCGAGGACCTTGCTTCTGATGAGGTAGCTGATACAAAGCATGCCCGCCTCTGCTATCGGCATGTCCATGGCGGCGATTGGGGATGACGGAAGGGACCTCTGTGGGTGACCTAGCAATATCAGGGAAAAAAGAGAGGGGCTTTCTTCTCGATGTGCCGGTTTCGCCTTCCGTATTTTTGGTACCTCCGTTGAGACGGTGGTCGAGAAGTTTCAGGAGACCAATGTAGGAATAATCGCGGGTCAAAGGTAGGTAGGTAAAAGACCTAAGGGATGTGATCCAGACAGGGCGTCAGCGCTTTTTGTCCGGATCAGAGTGATACCTCAGTATCTACTCTTTTCCTTCGGGGGTCTTACATCTGCCCTTATCTTCCCCGTCCTAATTCCCCTGTAACCACCATCTCTCCACCTGACCGAGGTTAGGTGGGAATTTCCTGCATTACAGTCTCCTATGCTGGACCTATTATGTTTGGTTGGTTCTATGGCTTCATAGTGACCACCTTACTGATGGTCCGGACCAGAGGCTTCTTCGGATGGGGTTCTGACGCGGGAACCATGGTGGTTGAGTATATTATATGATTAGAATGGATTGTACAAGTATATATATATAGATATATATAGATATATATATATATATATATTATGGTGTGTAGTGGTGTATTTAATTCGCTGGGGGTTGTCCTTTTTTCTAGGGTAGGTCCTCGATGAGCACCCCCTCTGCTGGGTTCAGAAACCGGGAGCTCGACTTGCAGTGTTTATTTCACTCGTCGATATATATCCAGGCGGTATGATAAGCCGGGTTTCCGCTTCATACTTCCTGGATCATGCAGCCAGGTCACAGGCTTCTGCGGGAGCCTTCTTGATCATCAGGCCCCCGGCATGGCACTGCAAAAATTTCCTGGACGTCCGGGCTGGGCTTATGCTTTCAGGCTGCCCTGTCTGGTTTACCGTATCTAGGTCGCCCGAGGGGCCTCCCGATCACCAGGATATCCCCTCTTGCTGAGGCATCGAGCGGGAAGTATAGGTGGCATTACGAGAACTTTTCTGTGTAAATGCTGTCTCGGGCAGTGCTCCCCTCACCTTAGAGGGTTGTATTTGAGCTTGCCTCTCCCGTTTGGCCCAGTATGTCCGGGTATCTGTGAGCAGATGCTTGGAAAACTCTTAAATCCATACTATGGTAAGTGCACAAGTTTAGCTTTGCGCACTTTCTAAAAATCCACATAAGTGGTAAGTGTGCACGTTATGCTTTGTGCACTTTCTAAAATCCACATAGCTGGTAAGTGTGCACGTTATGCTTTGCCCACTTTTCTGAAATCCTGTATGGTAAGGGTTACGCGTTATTAACCTCATTCCCTTTTTTGAGTTGGTTTAGACCCCGGTACCTTGGGCTCCACTCAACTAGTGTGTCTTGGTCGACACACTCTGGAAGCATCGCTCCCCTCACCATTGAGGGTTATTGTGAGCATGGTGCTTTCTTTCGAGCTTTTAATTCTCTCTGAGGAGTTGGATTCCTCACTCCATGTGCTGTTCTCGTGGTAGTGTTGAGCAGTGCTCCCCTTTTATCGAAGGGTTACCCGGAATGAGCACACTACTCTGAATTCAGAGTTCTCCTCTCACATGAGAAGTTGAGTTCTCTGTTTTTCCAGAGCACCTGGAACCAGCAGCATCAGGCAAATTAGGCCCTTCCTCTGTCTCTCTGATGTGCTGAGTGTTTGACTAGCTTGCAGTACGCTTACCCTTCTGATTCTACAATCGCACTGTAGGTCGAGCCCCCTCTCGTTGAGAGCTGGGTTTGTGCTCCCTCAGCTAAGGTAAACTATTGCTAGCTGTTCCAGCATTGGAACATGCTGTAGGTAGAGCCCCCTTCTCGTTTGAGAACTGGGTGTGTTGCTCCCTCAGCTAAGTAAATTTCTGCTAGCTATTCCACCATTGGAACAGGCTGTAGGTCGAGCTCCCTCTCGATTGAGAGCTGGATGTTTGCTCCCTCAGCTACAGATTTACTGCTAGCCACTCCGGCATTATAAGCCCTAGATCGAGTTGATGACTTCTCAAACATAGCGTTTTGGGATGCACCATTTCCATCTATGGGCTGCTCTTTTAGAGTGCCACGAGAACCCCTTAGAACGATATTTAACCCTCTGGGTTCCGAGGGTGTTTTGGGGCCCTGGAAAAATTTTGACATGCCTTGACATTTGTGCTTTTTTCAGTCTAAAGTTTAATAACACTGTAATCAGCACAAACTGTGCTACAATACTCTGTGAAGACAAAGACATGTATGGGACGAATTATTGTGTGTTTAATTGAAAAAACAGGGTTGTATAAACGTGCGTAGTGAAAAACCTACAGTAATGGAAATTAAATTCCCTGAAATAGGCCATACCACAACATAGGCAAAGAAAAGAGGGGCAAAGTGAATCTTGTTCACAAGACTTTGTGAGAAGCAAATGGATCTGACAGTCTAGAGTTATATTAAGTGCTTCCCAAAAAATAGTGAAGAATCCTGCTTCCGGCAAAGTTACGGACCACAATATATGATTTAATTAATTCTCAGACAAATTTTTTTGTCTAGGGAAAGAATCTAAGTGCAATGAGGTCTTGAAATTATTACAATGCATAAGGCTGTGATTCACACCTGAGAAGACTAAGGGTCCCGACATAATGAGGGGCTGCATAATGGAGCCTTTCAGTCAGGTTGTTGCTACAAGATATGGGAAGTGCTACAAAGAAAAAGGTTATGGTTCCAATAATATTATAATGTTTTTGTAGGGTTTATTGTAGAATAGGCGTTAGACTATCCCATAAAATATCTCGGTGGGAGTGTGTGCATCACTTGGTCTTAGCTGTGGTCCAGGTTCTTGTGCGGGGCAGGAAACTCAGAGCCTGTGGAACATTGGTCCAAAGGCCTTCTCGGTTATTGTGATACAGCAAATAAAATCAAATTAAAAAGTAACATCTGTAAATTTGATGCAAACCCCTAAGAGTTCTAATAGTAATTTGAAAATTGAACGAGACTTCCACACTTGACTAGTATAGATGCATGTAAAGGCAACGTGGTGTATTCTGGAAGTCGTAAAATAAGTTTTATACCACATTGTAATAGCATTTTTTGTAAATTCCCCACAGTACCTAGTATAGTCATCATACTTCTGATGAAAAGGAACAGAAGGTGCCATACAAAGAACTACTTTTACACGATCACCACAACGATCATTTACCCTATAGTAATGAGCATATATTAACATTACGATAACTGTGCCAACTTAACTCCGTAAATGATCTTTTCCGCGAACCTCAAAACGTGAACAACACTTGTGCCGTACTTGTGCAATTCTGCCATTGAGTTCAGCAACGAGTCCTACAAACGAAAATTTGAGAACAGATTGTTAGCATTACCTAGGAAAAAAAGAGGCCTAGCGGCTAAATAAATTTGCTCACTGATAAGAATATGCGCGACTAATATATCTGTCCTGCCTCCTTATTATATCATGCGTCCTATGATAATTTTCCACATCATAAGAGGGAACAAAAAGGTGCGAATGCGCGGATGAAAACCAAGTAATAAAACATAAAATCAACAAAGTTAACATAATAACTCACCATTACTTTATATCGTTGCGGGCCCAAATCTATTTTAAAAATTATAGTAAACATAAAACTTTCCTGGGAGTTGTGAGACTTCGATGCATGAAGTGAATTCATTCCTGAATGTAAAAAATTCACAACTTGATTATGACATTTAGTCAGGAATCCTAGTTTGGAAAATTACTAGTAGGCAATGAAAATGTCAATTTATGTCACAGTTACACAATATCAACGTAATGCAAGTAGTGCTAATCAAAACTATCACATAGGGAATGATATCCTCCCTGAAGATCATCTGTGTGTTTCTAATCTAGAAAGAGCAAAGACCAAAGCTTATTTCACATCTCAGGCCATCTTTCGGCATGTTCGTGATTTCTCTCAGCGCAAAAAAAAAAGATCATATTCCACTCCATAAGCGAGTAGCAGAGAATGACAACTTGAGGGAAAAGTCTAACGCTGCTTAATGTTTGCTAGTGAAAATGTGGGGTCGTTTTACAGCCCCAAAATGAATTACTGGGCACCGATGTACGTTGTGACTATCCAAACGCTAATCTGCACCAATATGGGGTCGTTGGTCACATTAGCAGAGTAGATGCCGACGCCAGTTCATATTTAGTTACGCGTTTCAAGACAGGATATGCGCGGTAATGCGAACTCTAAATTGCACGGGAAACCCTGTTTTATTTCTTGGTATGTTGCAAACAAGCACAAGTGTTTGTTCACATATTGTGTGAATAACACAATAAAGTAGAACCCTTTACAAAGGGTAATTTAAATACCTGTATTAACACTTAACTAGTATACGTACAAGTCTGTAAGGAGCTTTTACTGTTCTTATGAAAAAAATAAAAAAAATTGCGCGACTGTTATCATATCAACAGCCGCGCCACCAAAAATCGACCCGCAATAAGCGGTTAAAAAAAAATCCATTTATGGTGTAAGGTGTGCACGTGGAAGTCTGTTCCCTTTCTAATCCACACTGTGTAAGTTTTGCACGCTAGATACTCTAGCGTTCGTTTCGTAAAATCCTGTAATGGTAAAGCTAACGCAGCAGGCCGCCTCCAGTGAACATAGCTTTGGTCATTAATGGTTTAAAAACCCTGGTTCGCGCCTTGTGTGCACCCACTCCAACCATGTAATCCTCTGGATACCTACTTGTTAACAGAAGTGTTTGCTACTAATGAAATCTGTTGAACAATTCCTGTTAACATATGCAAGAGCGTTGTGGTAGCCCCCTGTTGTTGACAGGCCAACTTAGTATAAGATTCTAGGCTCTTGAGTCGTATTCCCTAAAGGAATCTATCCTGATTCCACGCATTGAGCTCTAACCCCGGGCTCAGGAGTTCTGGCCGACTAAAACAGGTCGTTTTTTTGGTATGAATAGCCTAGGCCCAAATTTGGCCAGTTATGGCAGTGTCCACTAAGAAAACGGACACTTCTAACGGCCCAAAGGGTTCAACTCATTCGGTTGGGTGCAATATGTAGAGTGGTACTAATAGTGCTCGCGGACATGGTTTCCGCTGAACTCACCCTCACAATGGTGGCGTTGGTATAAAGCCTGGTGAAAGGTCCCACTTAGCGACTACCTAAGGACACATTTCGAAGTTCCCGTATTAAGGGATTCTCAGTTACGTTGTAACCATGGTTCCCTGCGTAGGGGAATGAGACACTTCGTCCTCGTAGTTCCCCCCTCTGCCTGCTTTACGGACGGCCAGCTTCAGAGCGGGAAGAACAAGTGGCTGATGTGGGTTGCCCGGCGCCAGATATTATAAACTATAGTCGCACCGTAGTAAAAGACAAGCCTTGTGCGTGTCGCCGGCGCAAGAACGTGTTGTTGGTGTTTCATTGTATGCTTCAGACATGGGTCACGACAAGGCGTTTCCCCATAGCGACCCCTTGTGGATGCAGTGTCTCGTTCCCTACTCATGGAACCGTGGTTACATACGTGGTTACATACGTAACCTGAGACGTTTCTGTGCCACTAGTGGCTCCAAAAAGAATAGCAACAATAATGAATGAATGAACTAAAACGGCTGTCACTGTTTGGACAAAATCAAGAGTTGAGTCTCTCAAACAAACAGATTGCAGTTCCGTTTAGGAAAATTACCAAAAGACCAAAGAGGGGGAGGGCATAATAGACACTAAATCAACCCAAAGTAGCTTTCCGGTTACGCCACAATATGCTTAGTTAATCACAACTCGAATCATCTCTTATCACAATTATACTTTATTTGATAAAAAAGAAAAAAATGGGGAAAAAAAAGGATCGTACACAAATGCAGATGGTACATGCACACTAGAGAGTTTCATCTTTGTCCAATGATGCTATTTCTCTGGAAGTTATGATTGATGAAAATATCTTTGTAAAGTAGAATTGTGGGTATCGCTTAACCCGCTAACACAAGTATTCTTCAATGTGGCTGTCTGTTGTTGTTGCTACCTACACTATTTGTTGTTGTTATATTTCTTTCATTTGTTTTTTGGATGTGAAACAATGGGCTGGGGGAACAATATATTCAGCACAGATTCAAAACCAACCTTATGACCAACTAAATTACAAACAAAACAGGACCTAAAATAATAATAAAAAAATGACATCAATAAAACCATTAATAAAAGAAAATGTTGCGAGAAAATCCGATGTGACACTGTACTATGCAATGTTGAACAAAATTTTTACTCCCACACCTACCCTTTTTTATGTATAAAACCAGATTTGTGGCCTAGATATACAACTTTACAGATTCAAACATTGTAAAAGTGAAACATAGCCACTTTAACATCCTGTTTTATTCTTGATGTATTTAGAGCGTTGAAAAAACCGGATAGTCCGGGTGGGGAAAAATATATAAGGCAGGACATTGGAATTAGCCCATCAGAACTGATGTGCTACTATTACATTAGAAATGGGCCTTCATATCTTTTGTTAGTATAGAAAATTAAAAAATTAGTACAAATAGAAGGATTTTATTTGTAGGGTATCAACATGGCCTAACTTATTATTATTATTAATGACATTAGGATAATGATATAATTTATGGGTTAACTATATTTCATGTTATTCTTTATTTAATACATAATTTCACTAATTTTAGTTAAAGATTAGGAAATTTCCGTAAAATGGATATATTGTATATGTCCATTTTATAAAAATAATTATATATTACACATGTATTCATGAAAGCTATTTTAAAATAATTCAGTTTTAGTTCTATTATTCCAAGTTAAAATCTTTTTTATTTTTGTTTTGTTTTTTTCCATAGTTGGGTTGTTTAAGTAACAAGTTTTTATCTTTTTATTTAACCGTAATAATCCTGAAATAATTGCACTTGCATTAGAGATAGATGGCATCAGTTTTGATTCCATGTTTACTTCAACACAAAGCAAGCCTTCACGTGTCTGGTGTGGTACCTAAGTTGCGGAAGTGGCATTATCAACAAATCTACAAGGATGGATTTGCTAGCATTAACCACAACCATGACTGGCTGTAATGCGCCGCGTGTATGACAGTGTTCAGTGATCTAGCATAGATTTGTCTGTGACCTGTCTCTGTTTTGTAATTCAAGGGTGCGCATTTACCTCAGAGAAGAGACTGTGCATACTGGAGGGCATCTTAAGAGGAAGCAGCCCACTGAACTGGGACCAGTTTGCTCTCAGGATCTTGCCTTTTGTTGTTTGCTCTGTGATGTAAAAATAGCTCCGTGCCCCTTTGTGTCGGCACTCTGATCCTAATGAGATGCCGTCCGTATTTTGGCTTTAAAATGTTTTATTCATTATCCCTTAGCATAGAGGGGAATTTTTTTTTCTATTCCTGATCACGCACAAATGGATAAGCATTCACAGATCATATTTTTCAGCATCTGTCATTTACTTGCAGCTGGGGGTGTCTAAGGAGGGGGGGGGTCATGTATTGGCTAATACGTCCGCAAGATTGTAATAAAGTAATCAATGGCGTGAAAATCAGGAATTGTACTCTGGCTAGCAAAATGTATTAAGGTTTGTTTTTGGTCTGATTGTTATTGTTTATGATAGGTGTTTAATTTTTTTAAATGGTTTGTTTGAAAGATGAATCACGTGATAGTGGGTGTTCATGTATTCATACACACCTTTCCTATAACAGGAATTTTTACATTTACTGTAATGAAAGGGGGAAAATATTCTATTGTTTATGAAAATATGACCACTGACAATCACCACAATCTTTGCAAACTGATGGAGAATGATCTTCTCCGATAGCACGTTTGGGAAATGTTCATATTGCCATTCAGCTCAATTTTCTTGACGGATGATCTTCTCTCTCCATAAAAGATTTCCGTTGCTATTGTGAGTCTGGCTCATATATTTAGGAGACATGGCCTTCTGAAATCGATCAAAAGCAATCTGCGTTAATCTAATCTTTCTTCACACATCTGAGGGAAGACACATATTTTCTCAGGCTAAGACAGGAATATGAATATGTTGCTCAGATATGCACATGAACATCTCTCCATTTCTCCATGGTTGTATTTCATTCTCGATAGGTGCATTTGGTTAGTTTGCCTGCTCAGTCAGTTTTTAAAGGTGTCATATGATGCTGCTCTGATTGGCCAGCTATCCAGTGCGTTGTGATTGGCCGAATACCTCAGCGTGTGACGGAAATGTGTGCGCACCTTACCATACTGTGATGCCGTGTCCCGCTTCGTCCACGGTGAAAGCCGATACGGCGATCACAGCGGGAAGTTGTAGTATTTCCTCAGCGACCAGCATGGATCAGCTTTAGGCATGACGAAGCGGATATCTCCTCTTTTGGAAGGCCAAGCAAAGTAGTTTTGCTTTCACAACAAAACGACAACATCACCACGACAGTGCGGCGGTGGCAACAACAATACTACAGCGAGAAATAAAAGTTACGCCTTCTTTCTTAGCATAAACATTTGGGCGGCGTTATGCAAATCTCCCACATAGTGATGTAAGTATGTGGGGGGGTGTTAGAACGAGCCGTTTTTAGGTAGGCGTGGTTGACTCTTACTTTTATAAAGAATATCTCTTTGGTATTTAAGACTTTAGTCTTTGCAACTTACAGATCTTCTTTATGCACCAAGATCTTGTAACACACCAAAGAGAAAGGAAAATTTAAATCGCATCATATGACCACTTAAAACGTAATATGTTAAATATTCTACCTTTAAAATGTTTTTTATTTTAATATTTTTTGGAATGAATTTATTCATTTTTATTTCATCAGCTATTACTCTATTCTTCGAGTGTCATTTTCATCTTTGCAATCACTCTATATGCTCAAGTAACATTTATTATCAATGTTGAAAACATTTTTGCTGCTTAATACATTTCTCAGTATTTGTTGGTGGATTTATTTGAAATGGAAATCTTTTGTACATTTTTTTGACAATTATAAATGTCCCTTTATTTTTTTACTTTTTACATTATTGTGCATGTGAACCGAAATGCAGAATGATATTTTTTATAACATCGCTCTACTAACAAGCAACTGCCAAAATGTGATCTTATAATTGTACAAATTTCAAAACATGGAAAACTGAAATGACATTTGTCATATTTTATACCTAGTCCAGCTCAATGTTATATATATTATATATATATATATATATATATAGATATATATATATATATATGTGTGTATACTGGTCGCACTGCTATGTATGCTTGTGTTTAAAACCAGAATTACTTTTCATATATACTGTATATAAATAATATGTTCTGATATGACTTTCTACACCTCCATAACGGTGTGATAGTTTTGTATGTTTCTTATTAAAATGTTGTCTTGCCTGCCTATGCAACAAAACAGTTCATATCTAAGACATTTCATACTTTCAGTTCCAGAGAATGAGAGGTAGGATCTGAGCAGGAGATCTGTATTTTTTTAACACACTGAAGGAAAAAAAACAATACATCTTTTGCACATAGACAGCTGATGATGGCTTTTGAAGACATGGAAAAGAAGCATCAGCATTTGTAGTATGAAAGGAAAGTGTGTGTGTGTGTGTGTGTGTGTGTGTTGAGGTTGTGTGCTGACGCTCTGCTGAAGGGAGAGTGGCATGTTGACTGATAAGAGATCACATTGAGAGACAAGACGCCGGTGAACACACACTAATTGTCTTCCCTCTGAAGTGGATCTGTCACTGTGCCTGAAACATACACTACACACAACCATGCGATTTATTTTGTCCTCAGGCTAGCGACCAGTTAACATGCCTCCAGCAGGTGTGCTGACTCAGATCCAAACATACACACTATTCACAGACAATAGCATCAGATAAAGAAAAAACAGCTGAATGTCAGGTGGGGGATGGTAAGTTTAAACATGCTTTGTCGGTTTAAACCAAGTAGGTCTGAAATGCCTGTAGTTTATTAATAGCTATAATCTGTTAGCATTCCCATTTATCTCAGTACCATTTTTCTTATGTTAAGTGACGTGTGGCCAAGTATGGGTGACCCATACTCAGAATTAAGTGCTCTGCATTGACCCATCCAAAGTGCACACACAAACCGTGAACACACACAAACCGTGAACACACACCCGGAGCCGTGGGCAGCCATTTTTTGCTGCGGCGCACGGGGAGCAGTTGGGGGTTCGTGCCTTGCTCAAGGGCACCTCAGTCGTGGTATTGAAGGTGGGAGAGAGTGCTGTACTTTCACTCCCCCTACCTACAATCCCTGCCGGTACGAGACTCGAACCCACACCCTTTGGGTTATAGTCCGACTCTCTAACCATTAGGCCACGAACTTTTCTGGGTATAAGACCCACTGTGAAACCTGACCTGCCGCTTGCTCATGATTGCTGGAGCCAGGTTGTTTTGAGCCTCAGCCATAAATTCCAAGTGACTAAAACAAAACAAATCAACAAATAAAGCAAAACAAAAATTGAGCACTTCCAAAGTATTATATATATATACTTTTTTTTAAAGAAATTAATGCTTTCATTCAGCAAGGACACATTAAATTAATCAAAAGAGACAATAAAATAATTTATAATGTTACAAAGGATATCTATTTCAATATTTATTTATTTTGCTGTTCTTCTGAACTTTCTATTCATCAAAGGTTCCTGAAAAAGCAGACCAATTCACTAAAAATTTTTTTTTTATTGGTCTAATGAAGTATTCTAATTAGTTGAGATAGTGAATTGGTGTTTTTTTTTTTAAATGTGAGCCAAAATCATCACAATAAAAGAACCAAAGACTTAAACTACTTCAGTCGGTGTTCATTGAATTTATTTAATACACGAGTTTCACATTTGAGTTGAATTACTGAAATAAATGAACTTTTTCCATGACATTCTAATTTATTGAGATGTACCTGTACATTTTTTACTGAACCATGAAATGTATTTTAGATAAATCATTAAAGACTTCATATCATAGGAATTACATTTTTAGGAATCATCATTTGAGATAATAATCAAGTTGATTGTGCTATAAAAACATACACTGTAACTTTTACTAAAATTGTAAGTTTTAGGTTTAATATTTCCAATCCCAAACATCATCTGATCATCTCACATCACTTATGTCAGGTGAAACATTGCAATTGGTCTTTTACTGTAATTTAACCTAAGCTCTTTGGAAAAACATGCCTCTATTTACATTTTTGCAAAACTCCAAAAACACACCTATACATACGATTCACTGCAGTTTCCAGCTGAAATGAACACAAGTGGCAGTAAAACACCAACAACTTTTAGTCATGTTCACACAAATTTATTACAGGGCAGACTATCAAATACTTATTTTCACATGGTTCCTTGCAGAATACTGTTTAAAACATTTACCGTAATGCAGAATTTATAAACAAATACATTTTGATGTTTCTGTATTACATAATCAGCTCCATTTGTATGGCTTTTCTTGACTTAGTAAACTTGTACATCATTGCACTTGCAATGCAGCGAAACACAAATCATGATAAAAGAGTTCAAAGACTCGTAGAAGTAAGCTATAATGGCATGGTTGCTGCAACAAATGTGCTTTTATCTAATGTTTGCTTTTGTCAAAACTATCAGTTAGGTTTTGGGTAGGTGGTACGTTATTTTTAAACGTAATAGAGCATTAATCTTTTAGAGCCACTCACCAGACATTTCATTTCTGACCTGCCACAATATGTACAAAAATAAACAATGACGTATATCCAGATTCACGTTAATCTGTTTAGGCTAAAACCGAACTTGCTTTTAGTGCAAACCACTGGAATTTTCTGTGAAGTTGTCCAAAAGAAAATCAATTTAACATCATTTGCAGGGATGTCGCCACAGGCACGTTTTTCCAATTCAACTCAATTCTTAAAAACAGGCCTATAACCAATTATTCTGCTTTATTTAAAACTACAAACCCACTGTTTATTTCTGTTTGATGCCCACATATGTTTGTTTTTATTGTCAGTCACTGTTTAAAGACATCAAACCCAGTTATAATGATATCCACTTATAAGTGCCATGTTATAAATCCTCTTGCCTAAGCGGTGCCCATCTCCCCTGCTAAGCATGACATTTAAAGTATGATTGTACTCCAGAATTAATGAATATTTGATGAGATATCTTTCTGAATTTGTAGACTAAGGCAGTGGTATGCCATGCTTTCAAAACCCCATTGTTGTAAATGCGTTTATAATGAAACAGATCTGTGTCTCAGACTGAATATAAATCACTGGGGCAGTAAGTGTGATGACAGACTCTATATACAGGCTGAATAAATACTATTTTTTTGTAGTGATTGTGGATATTTACGCATCAAGCCATACATAAGCCATTAAGTCTCTTGTGCATCAATGGATTTATGTCTAAATCTCTGTTATTGCTGGCACAGCGCGGCAATGGTCTTGGCAGGTTTAGTGGTGGAAGTTAAGTGCTTTTCCCCCCTCACTTCTGTCTTCTTAGACCTGAGTTCACTTGTACCTTTCACTCTCACAGCTCTCCACACACCAGTATCTCTGTAGCTTGAAACATATCCGATGTGACATCTCCTCCTGTTGCTCATGCATTTTTTATGGGCCCTCCTCTCCCACCCAGTCCTCTTGGAGGAAGCCCTGCGTGCTACAGTCTATAGCACATTTCACCGTCGCTGTCAACTCCATGCTTAAGCTGCTTTACTTGTAAATACTGATACTCTGATGTATGTGATGTATGGGAGGGCTGTGTGCGAACACCTGCTGAATCATCATAGGTTTGTCCTTGCTCATATTATGCATATCGGCCCATGTTATGATGCATGATATCGACAGGTGCATCGATTTCACCGCTGCACAAGATTCACTGAGCAGAAGTGCGTAAACCGAGAATGGCTCGGGAGCCTCGACCCTGAAATAATGCCGGGTCACTCGGACGTCAGCAGAATCGTGTACTAAAAGAAGTTTCACCACTTTGAGCACCACCTTGTCATCCTGAAAGTATATAGAGGTGCCTTCCTTGTGGTTGTTAATAGGACATTATTACATCTCTGTCCCCACATCGGTTCTTCCTGCTGTGAAGGGGATAGTGCTGATGTGCTTTTCATTCGTCATTCTAACAGTTCACCATTGATCACTTCTCAAGCCAAGACCTGAGCCAGAGTATTGATCGGGAAAACAGAAAAAAAAGGTATATGAAATGAGCTCCGTTCCGGGTCTGTGATTTTTGGTTTTATGCAGAGAAAAGAAAAGAAAAGTAACTTTCTGATTAACAGGCAAAATTTGCCACCCCAGACTTTTTTTAGGTGCATTTTTAATGGTATTAAGGTGATATGTTTAATGGTATTATAGCCAAATAAAAATGTACTGTCATCCTTATGACATATTAAAACATAAAACAATTAAAACAAAACTACAGTTCAAAAGTTTGATTAAAAAAAACAATTATTATATAAAATATTATTAAGTATTACTTTTTTTGTTCTGTGGGGATGACAGCAGCAGAATTTTCAGCAGCCATTACTCAGTTCTTCATTGTCACATTATCCTTCAGAAATCATTAATATGCTGATTTAGTGCTCAAGAAACTTTATTATTATTATCAATATTGAAAACTGTTTTTGCTTAATATTTTTGTGGAAACCATGAATTTTTCTTTATATAATATTCTTTAATAATGGGAAAACTGAAAGAACAGCATTTAGTTGAAATAGAAATCATTTTGAATATTCCACACAATGTTACTGGCACTTTTGACAAATGCTGCCTCCCTTTGCAGAATAAAGTTAGTAATGTCATTCATTGCATTCCAAAATTGACCCCAACTTTTGAACGGTAGTGAATATGTAATTTTAGTGAATAAGTTCATAAATGGACTCATAATTTTACAGTTATGGTGAAAATACGCATAACCAACCTAAAAAAATGCATATTAAGAACTGTCCAATGGTGTAATAAATACAAATACAGTAAAATAAGTCAAAAAAAAAACAAAAAACCCCAGAAGGCTCAGGTGCAGGACATTGTGTGACATTCAGGTGCACTGAAGTGTGCGGTTATTTTTTGTTTGGTTTGTAAATAAATAATAATAATATTTAAAAAGCAGCAGGAATTTATGGTGTTTTTTGGCCAAAATGTAGAATTTAATTTGGAATTTTTTTGATACTTTCTTTGTTTCTGTCCCGGATTATACATAATGGGGCACAGCGCCAAGCCTGAAAGTGTTACAGTGTGATAATCATGCGCATTGATCACCGTGTTAAAAGTTATTCCTTCTCCTTCTCTATACACATCATTTCTGCCTGCTTAACATCATTGCACCTTTCCGAATCCCTTCCCGTGTAGCTCTGCCAGTTCTGCAGTGGAGCATGCAGCGTTATTCTGCTAGGTTAAGTGCGGCACAATCTAATTACTCTAATGTCGGTTGCGGTCTTAAATCACACTTATTGGGTAAGTGCGCCCGTTTGTCTGTCCTTCAGAAGGGAAGCCGCTCCGCTCTGCTCTTGGACTAATTATTCCAACTGGATATGAGCAATTGCACTTATTGGCTAGGGCATGGAACCGGCTGCCTGCGCTCCCATTCGTTGCCAGTGAAGTGTGTGTACGATTGGGTCCTGGGAAGGAGTGGGAGGGGCATTCTCTCTTTCCTCCCTGTGCTGGAGCGTTTGTGGATGTGAGCACTCTTTTCTCTCCTATTATCTGAGTGGCTGCAGGTACTGGTGTCTGCCTCTATGCCTCTGTGCCAGAGGGATAAAGAGGGAAAGAAAGAGGACTAGTGCTTCATATCCCCCCTTTGGCCTCCCCGTCTCCCTGCTCCCTGCCACTCCATCCTTCCTTCCTCCCTCCTGGACCACCCGTCAGCGGCTTGATCAACCTGCCCGGACCCTCCTCCCACAACCCCTTTGACTATCCTCACTTCACCGTCCCGTCTTCTGAACTGTGTGCAGGTAAGCCAGCACCTAAATGTGACTTTGTTGTGCTTTTCCCCCGCTTCTCTACACTCTTTCCTCTTTGCATGTCATTTTGTCATTGTTTCTCACACACACTCTTTCTCACGCACCCTCCCTCACTCTCTTTAGCTTTCAAGTTTTCCCCTCTGGCAGTTCCTCTCAGAGGAAAGCGTGCAAAGAGAGATGAGGGATTAGAT
The DNA here is from genome assembly GCA_018155175.1 of Sinocyclocheilus anophthalmus. Lineage (NCBI taxonomy): Eukaryota > Metazoa > Chordata > Actinopteri > Cypriniformes > Cyprinidae > Sinocyclocheilus > Sinocyclocheilus anophthalmus. Next base: position 18,865 of record JADLZN010007151.1, read on the forward strand.
TCTGTGAGGTCACTGTTTTCGAGCCCAAACTCAGTTCACACAGAGTGCTTACCACTTTCTCTATCTAAGACTTTATCTGAAGCGATGTATTGCCCACCAGCTATGGATACGCTGGAAAACCGATGCTCTGCGCTGTGAATCGAGTGTGTACTTTAGCTTGACACGCTTCCTCTGTGTTGTCCTTGACCCCTGCAGCAGTTTATTTTCTGTGTGTCAGAATTGTTTAATGCTGCGGTGTTTTGAGGAAACTTACAGATGGTTTTGTGGATCTAGGATTACGAATGTCATGATGTAACTACTGGACTAAACAAGGTATTCATGGTTAATTCAAACATTTAATATGGTCAGAAACATAATTCACGCACAATGCAAGTGCTTGATTTTTGTAGAAAAAAGTATTTTAGCATAATTCTTTTGTATTTTGGAAAAATTAAAAAGTATTTTCAACAGGGCCACAAACTTAAGCATAATCGTTTTAAGTTTGTGGCGCTGTTGTAAATGCGTTTTAAACTTTTAAAAATACATACAATTTTTAAAAAATTCTCAAATATTTTTTTTTCACCAGTAGCCCTTTTTAGTCTGATTTTTCTGAAAAAGTGTAAACATTGAACTTTGCTCAGCCCAACATTCGTTCAGTTTTTGGCAGCATGATTTGTTGATCCCACCAATAGTTTGAGGAAGCATTTATAAACATTCAGTGTTCATTGAAATGCGTGGGGCATGAAAAAATACTGTGGCTTTCAGGTCCTCCTGGAATTTAATTAGTGGGGAAGTTGTTAATTACGAATGTCAGGTACGTTCAAGTCACTTTGGTCAGATCAAGATGGCGATGTACCTTTTCTACAAAAAACACAGCAAGGTTTTTTAACTCTACTTCTACAAAATGAAGAATGCATATCAGATGTTTTTACTTCACTGAATATATGAAGGTGCTGTAAACGGAATTGTTAAATATTCATAATTGCGCAAAACAATGGTATTTTGTACATGCAGCTTAGCTAGTTTTATTGTAAATAAAAAAGAATTTGATACATTTAACAAATTTACCATCAACTACAAACTTTTCTCACTTTCACACCCCCAACACAGAAACTCTGGGCTCAAAGAAAATTCAGTTTCCCCACTCGTAATTAGGACTTTGTGGTGCCATTCACATGCTATCAACTCCTTAATATAATCTATCCGACATGACTTGAATGTGCCATTACACTTTTTTCATTTAACATATATGTTTGCGCAAATCTGGCAGTAATAAACCTTAGTATCCAAAAAGGAGCTATTTAAAGCTTAATGAAAATTACGTCATCATTTACTCAACTTCACGCTACACTCTTAAAAATAAAGGTGCTTCAAAAGGTTCTTCAAAGCGATGCCATAGAAGAACCATTTTTGGTTCCACAATGAACCATTCAGTCAAAGGTTCTTTAATGAACCATCTCTTTCTTACTTTTTTATGATCTGAAGAACCTTCTTTCTTTTTTTTTGTGAAACAGAAAGGTTCTTCAGGTTTTAAAGGTTCTTTATGGAACCATTTAGACAAAATGGTTCTTCTATGGCATCGTGAAGCACCTTTATTTTTAAGAGTGTATTTCAAACCTGTATGACTGACTTTCTACTGTAGAACATAGAAGAAGATATTTTGAGATATGTCTTAAGTGTTTTTTTTTGTCCATACAATGGAAGTCAGTGGTAACCAAAACTGTTTGCTTAGCAATATTTTTCAAATTCACACTCAAACTAGATTTGAAAACGTCATACGTTAAATAAAACAGAATTTTCATTTTTGGGTGCTAAATCCCTTTAAACTGTATTTTTAATCCTTGTATTTGAGTTGTTAATATGTCTATAATATGTCCTGAAGGAGAAAACTGACTGTAGAAGTTTGAACTTGCATTCCAGGATTCATTCATTGATGCGTGAAATCGAGTTGCTAGAAGCATTAGTGTTAATATACTTGCATAGAGTATATTTCAGATTTGAATCTACAGAGTACAGCAGACAAAATGCTGTTCAGTTCAGTGCTTTGATGTGAACGGGTGCTGCGTGAGATTGAAGCGGTGCAAACATCAATACCGGCCCATGGTTTGACAGATCTTGAACTTGTCTCCAGCACTTTAGCGGTTGGCCAATAGTAAAGACATTTCCAATCGATCTGATTAACAGCATTACATTCCCAATGCTTGCTCTTTTTACAAGCACAATATACCTGCATATATTCTCTTTATTAAACCATTTTGAAATGTAGAGCACATTTTTCTGGCATTATTGAAAGCGTTGGTTAGGTGAGTGAATTCAGAGAAGAACAGGTGTCTTAATTAACACCATTATTCCTTTGCTGCCTTGTTGGCCTATTTCCAACTGCGGAATAAAGAAGGAGTGATTGTTCAAACAATAAACAGATCTTCAACTAACACATACAGAATAGCAGGAATGAAAAATGTTACCTTACTTTGTTGAACTTAGCATTGATTTGTTTAGTTATATGGCATCTTGTGTCCCGCCAATCCTTTTAAAGTGGATTTCATCAAAAGTTTTCAGATGCAAACAGCGTATCTTATGCTAATCGAGACATTTGTTCAACCTCCCTCTTTTTTATTATTAAACTATCGAAACTTTTTGCATTTTAAAAGGACGTTCAATGACGCTGCGCAGTGACTTTTAGCTGCCCCTCATGTTTACTCCAAAACAACTCAGCGGTTTCATATTGCTGATTTTATATTGTTTCTAAACCATTGCACAATTAGCTGCACCCCCTGAGAAATAAGACGTGCCTTAATGCTTGACTTATAAAGAACTGTGAGATCACTTTTAGATCTATTAGGTTCTTGGATGTCGAAGTTGTTTCACCGACAGCTTGAGTGTTTTAAAATGTTCCTGTCAGGCAGTCCGGATTTGCATTTTAGCATGGTGTTTGTTTTTTAAGCTGTTTGCTTGTGGACTTATATTGGAACGCTGTGCTTATCACATAGTATGATTACAAATATAGGCAGATTCTTAAGCTAGAGTAAGTTGGAAATGTCATCGATGAGGACTTATATCTCCTAACCCACTTGAGAATAGTTTCAGTTGCATATTTACCTCACTGTATATTTTCATCAGCATGAAACAGATGCATGAAGTTTTAGGAAAAGCTATTACTTGCCAGACAAGTTCAATTATATTCTCTCTAACAAGACATTTTTTTTCCGCTGACGCCCATGATCTCGAAGCAGCTGGTCTTTTTGTGCTTTGACTGTTTTTTTTTTTTTCTCCGGATCTCATGCTGTCCTGGCTTCCGAGTTGCTGGTTCGGCAGAGTTGCAGTATCAAAAGGCCTCTGCCATTCCCTGGGCATCCTCTCCATTCCCTATGTGCCAGGAAGCTATGGGAGCCTGGATGTCACTTTGGATTGAGATCCAAACATGAATGTACATGTAAATCATTTCATACCCGACTTTACTTCAGTGCTTTCTGCAAGTAGAATGTGGAAAGAAGCAAGCTCGTCTTTAGCTTCAGCCAGAAGATGAGCCGCTTTTATTTACTGTATTAAATTTCGCTATAACTGATGCTTGGTGCTGACAGAGAGTTTTTTTTACCCCCTCCCCATCCTCCCTTTGGTCTGATTGGTACGCAGTTATGGCTGTGTCATAACTCATAAGCGAATGCAAAGTGTTGCTGAGGGCTGAAATTGAATGCTGCACCTTTTCAAAGTTAAGGCCCGGAAAGAATCATGGCCTGTGAAATCCTGGGCCCTTTGTCTCTCCGCAAAGTCCACTCTGCAGTTTGGTCGAAGCTGAGGGGGGATGGGGAAGGAGTGAGTCGAAGGTGACCGGCCGCCGGACCCGCTATCCCGACCGGATAGATGCTGCCAGCTTTGACAACTGTTTCTCGTCTGTATAAGTCGTTCTTAATGCTTGACTGGGTGGCGTGGCTATTTTTATTGTTTCCAGTGATGTAGTGGAGATGTTCTGGAAAAGGTTAGGGAAACATTGCAGGCTTGTTTGAATTCGTAGATCTGTGTGGGTCATGTAAGCTTCTGATGTAGCAGGTTGTTTGATTAAGTCAGGTCATCCTGTTGTTAATCTGACAGTGATCCAATTTAATCAGTCATAGAGTCCAAGCTATACACTGAATGCACATAGTTAGCCTACCGTGTGCTGCTCTCTGTGCTTCTATATGGCAGAGATAGAAATTCTAGTCTGAGACTTGCCTCAAGTTGTGCTTGAGTTGCAAATTAATTGACTATACTGTATGCATGGTTACTACCTGGTTTTAGATGAGCCAGCTCGGGCATTTCTGGTCAACTGTCAAAATCAACTGTGCTATAAGGGGAGCACATTTTGCTCTGTTTCTCTACATAATCCATTCACAATTTGAAGAAATGTTTTGTTTGTCTAAGTGGACCAAACGTCTACGTATACAGTTTCAGGAATGACAAATGCGAGTGTAAAAATTTAAGTGAGTGAATCCGCTAAATTGTGCTGCGAGTTATTGCTATGATTGACAGTGATAAAGCAACGGACGCAACAAAACATCTGACGAGTCGATGTGGAAAACAGAGCTGTGAATGAAGTGATTCAGACTAAATTCAGAGTAGCAAAACTACAGCAGCAACAAGTCTGTTGGCTGAATACATTTAGCAGCTTCTACAGTTAAAGATAAAACTTAAAAATGTAGTTTTTAAATTAAATCTAAAAATATTTCTAAATATTTAATGCATTATTATTTAATTGTTATATCATTAATGATTAATGTATTTAATTTGTAGTTACCTAGTTAAGTATTTAAATAATTGACCTTCTAGGCTGTTGGTGTCTGGGCTTATTTTTTTATTTTTTTAATGACATGAGACTTTGTGACTTCCTGCACTTGCTATACTTTATACTTTAGTACAGTAAAAGTACTAAAATTGTTATAATAGTCATTTCATAACGAATCCAAAAGCAAGGCTACTGAGCTAATGAGTGATCCACTGCTGTCATCTACTCGTTATAATCGGAATTTCATGTCAATTTAATCTTAAAAGGCTTTGTTTTCCGCCAGGAGACATTTTTGGCACATTTTTCATGCCATCTTTATGAATGAAAAGTGAATCTTTAAAGTGAATTTTACTGCACAGCTGTAGAGCTGAGAAATAATAAAGGCTTTAAAATATTATGCGTTTTAAAAATATCTTCATGACTATGAAGGTAAGAATACCATTATGATGACGTTTATGAGATAGCATCGTTTGCTAGCTAACGTTAGCCTAAACAGTTATGATAGTGTTTAGTTTTCAGCATTTAATTGTACAATTACATGTCCAGGGAATGTTTTTTTTATAACTTATCCGTTTAAATTATATTAAACCTTAAAGTTCTGCATAATTAAGGGCGTGGCCACTTGAGTGGCAGGTGGATTGCCGCTGCTGTCACCACCGTCGAGCTAGGTGGGCGTGGTTTCAGCAACCAGCTCCCGCCTCTTTGCCCATTTTCGATTATCCGGGAGTGACGCGCGGTGATGCTCTGCCAAGATGGCGACGGCCAGCTCCGCCCACTTTGAGCTTCAAAAACACTCTTTAGAAACCTACGGGTGACGTCACGGACACTACGTCCATGTTTTTTTTTACAGTCTATGGTGTCTATATACCACAACATCAAATGACACTTCAACGGAAGTTTATGAGCTGGTTTATTTATGCGGAAGTTCTAAAGAACGCTCCATACATATGGTCAATTGGCTTGAAATTCCACTTAGACTCAGACAATCAACTTGAATTTGATTCCAAATACAAAATCCAGGGCTCAACAACAAGGGTTTTTTTCTGTTGACCTACCACAGAGGAATGAGCTTACAGATCTCTACAAATTTTAGCAATATATTTGTAAATTGCTAGTAATTTTATTGAAAAATTATTATTACAGAATAATATTATCAATATTTTTAATTATTTTTGTTGCTAAAATTACTTTTTAGGAACAAAGGAACCATTATTTGCATTAACATATTAAAGCATGTTAATATTTTTAATTTACTTTAATTTATAAAATAGTATAATATTTATTTTTTTTATTTTATTTTGTATTATTATACTGGGTTTTTAAGTAATTCTATACTAATTCTATAATGAAAATATTAATGTTACAGCAGGCCATCCTTTTTGAGCCCTAACATTTATTAAATTGATTGTTCTTTAACAAGGTTTATAAAACTAACCTGTAGTTTAGAGAAGCCTCTGCTAGACTCTTCTTCAGAGACCTGAAGAAGAACTCAAACTGTACTTGAAAACTTTTGTCTTGAGGCTTGGTTTGGACTTTAAATTGAAAAACATAATAAAAATGTAATGTTTGTCGACTAGGTTTATTAACCGAACTTGTATTGTATATGAGAATAGAGACATGTGAATATGCAAAATTGCTTGCCCTTCAAAAAGGTTTACAAAACCAACCTGTAGTAGAAACCTGTTCTAAAAAGATATTCGAGACTCGACTTGCACTTCACCTCAAAGACTTGAAACTCGACTTGGACGTCAGAGACTTTAGAAGATGTTTGCTGCATGGTGCCTGTGCACTGCAAGGTATATTATATGTCAGGATAAGTCTTAAAGAGACTTTGAAGCCTGTCTTATAGCGCTGTCTTGGCAGCGTGGCTGGATCTCAGCGTTTTTGTTTGATTAAAAGCACACGGGAGTTTGTAGCACACGGTAGGTGCAAGAGAAGGGCTGACAGCTTAACCACTGATTATTCAAGCCTCTTAGGCTAAGCCATGGCACTCCAGTGATGAACGCCTTCTCCACTTCACATTCATGCTCCCTTGCTGTTTTTTTTTTTACATTGCTTTCTTACTCTCTCCCTCTTTCTCTCTTCCTCTCTTCCTTTCTCATTGAGCAGTGGGATCAGTAACAGAGTGATTCATGCAGTGCCGATGCTTTATTTAGACATAATCCGCTGAGTGTCACTATGGCACGAAGCTTTGGTCAGGTTCTCCTACCATGCTCCTGCCAGCCTTCGTACCCAACCCCCAACAAGATGGGAGTGTGTCAGCGGGTCACATGGCGTGATGCGAGGAGACGCCCAACCATGAATGATGCAGCATTTTCTCAGCGGCCTCGCCCCTGTTAACGGATGGAGAGTGATCGTCAACATTGTGAGGAGGAGAGAGAGGAAGGCCGTTTCCGTTAAAATGCGTTCTAATAAAATCTAGAGCCTCTGGAGCTGTTAGTAAAAGCTCTGCCTCGTGTTCGGTGTCTGTTGATGCCCTCCCACCTGCGCCCTGGCAAGGCCTCCGATCCAGAGTGTTGTGACCGCGGAGATGGGCAGATTGAACCCAGCGGGGCTGGGTGTGAGAGGAAAGGTGTGACCTGCTGCATGAAAAGTCTTTTTTAGCCACCGAAATGAACTCCTGAGTGACATTTACCATCTTAAACCTGTAAACATCGGCCTTTTTTTGACTGCGAGTTCACCTTGGGTCTTTTTTCGTTGTTGTGTGTTCAGGATAGCTCTTGGCTTGCCCCTCTCTATAACAAATATGCATGCCTGACACACTTTCCTGAGCCGATGCCGTTCGCTCTTGCGAAGCATCTGCGCAGCTAAGTCAGCAGTAACGGTGCTGTGTTCTGGGGATGCACGGATTGAGGAAAGAGGCACGAGTTTCCTCTCAGCTCTGTGCGGTGTACTTTGTGTAAATCTGAAAATCTGAATTCTGTGTCCTTATATTTGCCCTCAGGAGGATTTGCCTGATATATAAAATATTCACAGTATAATTAAGATGATTCTGCTGGCAATATTGTGTGAATTTCACTATACAGTATCTCTGATGTGTTTTTTTAATTCCATCTAGTTACCTAAAGGACTGCCTGCGGCATTTGTACTAGTTCACAATGTTTCATTGACTGCTGTTTGTTTGAATAGTAGTGTTTAATTTGGAGTCCTCAGCAGATGTGAGTGCGAATCAAATTACATTAAAATGCATTTAAAACAGTGTATTTCTATTATCCCTCCTGCAGTAACTTCAGCAGTGTGCAGATCGTTTATCTCAGAACAGCAGCGCGGACAATCGTCTCACTCACATAATGTAACCATATATAATATCTTCTATGACGGGAAAAACATATTGTTTTTATGATACAATATGTCGTTATTACGAGAAAAAAATATGTTGTTTTAACAAGAAAATATGTCATTTTAACGAGAAAAATATATTGTTTTAAAGACATAACATCTCGTTATTAAGAAAAAATATGTAGTTTTAACAAGATAATTATGTCGTTTTAACCACATAACATCTCGTTATTACGAGAAAATATATCGTTTTAATGAATAATTGATTGAAAAAATAATATGTGTTTGGCAGCGAATGAGTCAGCGGCTAAAAATAGTACAAAAATAGGTCGTAAGAAAAAATTATATTGTGTAATATTATTTCAATTTAAAATATATTTTAATATATTATTATATTTATATTTGACAAAATTCGCCAAAAAAAAGCATCACGTAAATAAATTGGAAGTTATTTATGTGATGCTTTTCAACAGCCATTAATCCAGTCTTCTTTGTCACATGATCTTTCATAAATCATTCTAATGATGCTGATTTAGTGTTGCGTATTATTTTTGTGGACATTTTTTTCAGGATTCTTTGATTAATAAAAGTTCAAAAGACCAGCATTTATTTAAAATCTAAATGTTTTGTAACAATATAAGTATATCTTTTACTGTCATTTTTGATTTAATGCTTTGTTGCCTAATAGAGGTATTAATTACAAAGTTAGGATTAGGTAACTACTTTAGTTAACTTGAACTAAGAATGAGCAATACTTCTACAGTATTTATTCATTTTAGTCAATTTTAATTTCAACATTTACTAATGCATTATTAAAATCAAAGTTGTGCTTCTTAACATTAGTTAATGCACTGTTAATTAACATGAACTGCCTATGAACCTGTATACATATCTTACTAATGGAACCTTATTGTAAAGTGTTACGAAAAAATCTTACCCCAATCCTTTGAATGCTAGTGTAAGTGTGTGTAAATATTTATTTTATATTTCCCATACTGTACAAAAATGTATTTTTATACATACGAACAAACACACACTGTTATTACTTTTATTATTAAGTATATTTCTCTTCTTATTTAAAAATATGACGTTTTTTATCGGCCAGTCATACCCATCAGTAAAGAGAAATGCTGTGTGTTTGGCTTTAGCCAAATATTGAGCTTATGGTTTCTCTGACCTGCCTGAAACAGTTAAACAAAGTACTGTGGGTTAGCAAGTTTTAAGATACTTATTAGGTAGGCATTTTTCTTATTTTGTGAATAAAGGCTTAGTCAATATAACCTTACATACTGCTTTGTCATTGTTAAGATCAGTGTAGAGCTAATATTGATTCTTTATGCTGTGCTCCACATTACCGTAGAAGACAATAATGATTTGAAATATTAAAGCAAGAAGAAGACTTAAATAGAGTAGGGCCATATGATACTGTTGACACATTAAACCCATATATTATCTGCAGTGATGACTGCTGGAAACATTTACTCGAACCAGATGAGCAGGATTTCATCCAAAGTACAAGATATGAACTTAAAAGTGTGGCCGATGCATAAGTCATTTAAGTGTAATGTAATTAACGGGATCTGTTTGATTTCTGACATTTTTTTAACAGCACATCACAAATTGAGACTCAATCTGCTTCCTGCAGGAAAATCTGAGCCGCAGATTAGTTAGCTCTGTGATTTCTCCCACGAGGTCGAGGGATTTGATCTATCGGCTAATTCCCCTCAATCTTAACTCGATGAGAACTGTCTGTGACATCACAACGCTATCCCTCACTTCAATAAAACCTCAGCAGCGAAGGTAAAGCACATGATATCGCTATCGGTTCTTCTCTGGATGGGGGAGGTACAGAGTTTTGGATTGCTGCTGGAGCCTTTTTGTTGGATTAAGACTTAAAAGCCTTTAAAGGAGAACCTCTCCAATCATAAAGGTGTGAAAGTGTCAAGCGTTTTGCCAAACATTTCTGCACGTCTCCCTTCCTGTCTATTTTAAAAGCTAATTTGCAGTCTTTCACATTTCTCTGTGTTAACTGAACACTTTTGAATAGCTATAAGATCATACTGTATATGCAGACTTCACATATCTCGCATATACAAAGTTTGGGGTCTGTTAAATGTTTTTTAAAGAAGTCTCCTATGCTCACCAATACTATGTGATCAAAATACAGTAAAACCTTTAATCTTGTGAAATATTATAATGTAAAATTAATACAGTAAAAACATAAATATTGTGAAATATTACTGCAATTTAAAATAACTTTTTTCTATTTTAATGTATTTATAATACATTTTTTAATAGATTCTTTGATGAATATAGTGCAAAAGATTCACATTTATTTGAAATCATTTTTTTTGAGACAATGTAAAAGTCTTTACTGTCACATTTAATGCATCCTTGCTAAATTAAAATATTAATTTCTTTTAAAAAACATACTTGACTCCAGGCTTTTGGACGATAGTTGTGTATATGCACGTCTGAGTAAATACTTTATGTATTTGATATTATGTATAATCTACTATGTTTATGCATATTTACTCACCCTCAGATCATAAACCTGTATGGTTTTTCTTTCTTCTGCACAAAATGAAAACATTTAGCAGAATGTTGACTCCTTTCTTTTTCATGTAGTGGGACATCATGACAGGGTCGAGGAAATAATCACATTTTGTTGCTTTGCAGTCTGAAATGATGACGGGCACAGTTTTTGTTTTATCCAACTGTAATGTGCCACTTACTAACTTCTCAAGTGAAAGATATAAACCACATGTCAGAAAAAAATAGTTTTGAAAAAGGATCACCTCCTCCTGAAAAATGACTCAAAAACTCACTCAGGGTGTAGCTAATCACCTTCTCAGTGGGCACACAAAGGTCCATTTGACTTTCAACTGGATCAGCTGTGGCATTTGATTATGCTCCGCATGAAAAGCAGCTTTCGGGGCTAAGAGTTTTTTTAGTCGTTGTTAGTGTCAACTGAAGCCCAGCAATCACACTATGGGTGGCAAGGTCACTGTCAAAAGTATCTCTCAGCTAAAGTGGTGGAAAGGTGCACAGCAGGAGTAATGGATACAAAAAATGTCAAAGCTTTATCAATGCAGTTAGAACAACCTCTCACATTGCGATAAATCACTGCATATCACAAATCTTCGAAAATGACTAAAAATTTAAATTTTAACCATAATAAGTTTCGCCATTTGTGATATCGACTTATTTTGGTGTTCCTTCCACACATAAATCTATCAGTGAGCTTCATGAGGCGTGTGAATAGCATGTGAGTCATTCAGTGTATACTCTTTAGAGTTTTCGTGGTACTTTTTGTGCTTCAGTTTTTTTTAGAGCTTGACAACCCCATTCACTTTCATTGTATAGAAAACCACAGAGTGAATGAAAACATCACGCCGAACATCTGCATTTTTTTTGTTTGACAGAAGAAAGAAAACAATACGGGTTTGAAACAGCACAAGGGTAGGTAAATTATTTGATAGTTTTTTAATTATTCATTTAAGAATTGAATGCCCAAGTGATTGCAGTGTGTATGAAATGATGCCATATGGATTTCAACCAAACAAGCATGTCAGTTTGTGTTGCTGCAATGATATAATAAATCAGCTGTGGTCAAATGCAGTTATATTGCCGGAATGAGATGCACATTTAAACATTTGAACTTTTCAGTTTAGCTTTCTATGATCAATAACAATAATTATGAACACTACCATAAGTAATATTTTGCTGTGTGGGCGGCCACTTCCTTCATGCTCTGTGTTTTACAGCAGTATTTCATAGCATTCTTCTGCATGGCTTAGCTTGGCCTTTCACAGATTGTGCGAGCGACTTCAGAAGAACCCTTCCCATATGTTAAGAACACACACACACTGTGAAGGGTATTATGGGACAACTGTCTCCCTCAGGCAAAGATACCCAGGTGGAATAGGGGCTTCTGGGGGACTGAATCTTCGCAGTATACAAAAGCCGCTCAGCACAAAAGGGGTCAAATAAAGGATATCTATGAAATGCCATTAGCTCTCAATTAATGCCAAGGGCATATAAAATATAATGGCTCGTCTGGGTATTACGCGTGTGTCCGGATAGCAGATACAGCTATTGAAAATTTACGCACAAGCCTTTTATCTTACTTGCATGTAGAGCACATTGAGAGGGAAGAGGAAAGACTGTGTTTGTGTGTGAGGATGGTTTTGGCCATTTTCATATTAAATTAATCCTTTTAACTTTGTTACATTATTTTCTTACTTCGCACAATGAAATGTCCATTAATTTGTTAATGTGTTTTAGTATTTATACTACTATTGAAGAGTTTGTTTTTGAATGTAGTCTCTGCTCGCCAAGGCTTGTATTCTCTCTCTCTATCTCTATCTCTAGCTCTCTCTCTATCTCTCTCTATCATCTCTCTCTCTCTATCTCCTATCTCTATCTTCTATCTTCTCTCGTCTCTCTCTCCTCTCTATATATATATATATATATATAAAACTAGTAATATTGTTATGATAGGTATTAGCAATTTATAATAAATATTTTCTTCTTTATATATTTAAAAGGTTTTATACATTTTTACCATGGTAAAGCTGATTTTCAGCAGCCATTACTCCATTTTTCAGTGTCACATGATCCTTCAGGAATCTTTCTAATATGATGATTTGCTGCTTAACGTTTCTAATTAATATCAATGCAGAATTTTTTTGATTCATCTTTAATCAAAAATGAATTCATTTTCGTTTGATTAATAAAAAGTTCAAAATAACAGCGTATTTACTGACACTTAATTGACACTTTTAATGTTTCCTTGCTGAAAACACAAAACAAACAAACGTGTGTATTACAACGAAAACGTTAGACTTAATAGACTTTGGGTCAAGAATTAATGAAGCTTCGTATTTATTTGCTCACTGAGTTTTCGCATATTAGAGTAGGTATTCGTTGAAGCATTTAAATCCTAACTTTATTTTTCACAAACTTTGCTTAATTCTAGATTAGGTTGTCACATTTGTTAGTTTTTTTTAGAGGCAGTCTCTCAGGAATACGTTTACACCTTAGTTTTGATGCCTTTAGAGATTTGGTAATTCGTCGAGACTGTTTCCTAATTAATTTCATGTTTCTGTTTGTTGTGCTGAACAAATCAAGCCCTGTGAAAATATACTGGCATGTACCACCATGTTTGTGTCAAATATATAATAATAATGGATATACTCATTTTTTTTAGCAAAATAATGAGCTTGCTCTAGATTATTGACATACTGTACATTGTCTGATACCATAAAACTCTGAATTAGGTGTGTAATTCGGTAGTAAATGGCTGCTTAAGAGAATTTAAAAATATGTAGCTGGTATGTACTGTGCATAGATTTAAACATTACAAGTCAAGTCACAGAAACTATATTGAAAACTGTATTATCGGCCAGCTCTTCATATGTAGTAGAATATATAAGTACGTCCAATTTTATTTGCATACTATATACTTGTGTAGGGCAATATATACTATATAGCAAATCTCACCTGCTTGATTGTTTACATCGTTGCAAAATGTAAACTATATTATCGCCCAGCTCTTATCCACCAATTGTGACTATAAGGCATGAAGATATTAAGATATTTTATACATTAACACAATAATTTTCTGTAAAGTTGCTTTTAAACAATCCATATTGTGAAAAACGCTATACAAAAAAATTTGACTTGACTTGATATTGTTATTAACATTGA
>JADLZN010007152.1:0-263126 GCA_018155175.1 Sinocyclocheilus anophthalmus
GTGTTATCCTCTGTAACTTCCCGTCCAGCTGACCCTCTTCAAGCCACCTTGCCTACTCCCTGGGAGGGTTCATCCTGCTACATGTTGACCCCGAGCAGAGCTAGATGGCGTTCCTTCTGAATCTACCCCTCATTGAATCCGACAACATTTACAGACTCAAATACATTGTCAATGTTGGATTTTGGCAGGGAAACACTCACATCAGAATACACACACCAGATATGGTAGCCTACCACGATGATAACCCACAGTTATACTTGGCCCCAAACCTGCGCATGTGTACCCTGACCAAAGACATTCATTATCTCTGCCCCAGCAAGCCCTTCCTTCGAGACAACACTGAAGGAATCTGCGGGTTACAACCCATGCAAAGAGAGACACTCTGCCAAGTCTCGCTCACAAGTCACAGAAGCACAAGCAGAGATTGTGGCAAATCGGTGTCTCGTCAACACGCCCACCCGTACCGCCACACTGTCCTATGACCAGCACGACACCGCCACCCGTGTCAGCCTGCCCAAACAGAGTATGTGGATTCAAGTGCCCAAAGGTGCCATCCTCCACCTCGGTGACCTGGCGCTGTACCACCTTCCAAGTGAAGAGTACCAATCCGAGGTAGAAATGCCAGCCTTCTTCAGGGACCACAATCTCACCCTGGAACCTGAATTGGAACTGAGCATTGAGAAAGGGGGGTCCCAGATGATTGACATCACCCCAATCGACACAGCCCTCCAAGCACTGTCCCGGATGCCTGTCCAGAACACCTTTCCCGTCGCTCGATCCTGGACCTCTGCCGACACGGCACTTTGCCTTGCCACAGCAATCGGGTACACCCTAACACTCGGTCTTGCTTTTGTCCTGTTTAACAGAGTCAACGGTGTGCAAAGGTCCATGAACAGGTGCACAGCTGCCCTTCCTCGAACCTTCAAACAGAGCCACCGGAAGAGAGGGACCCCGGCAGAGACAATGCTGAACCTGACCAAGGTTAACACCCCCGCTGAGGATCCGAAGGCTGAGGAAAATTAGGATCCACCTGCCATCTGACAATCCTGATCCACCTGCCATCTGACAATCCTGATCCACCTGCCATCTGTCAATCCTGATCCACCTGCCATCTAGCTATTATGGTCCACCTGCTACCCGATCTCATGATACCCACCTACCTGCTGTCCGCCATCAAAAACTGTTGTCTGACGAAGTGTTACAGTTGAACTTCGTCAGCCAAAAGGGGGGCTGTAGCGTCTGCGTAGGATCATGCATGATAGTTGGACTGTTTATGGCTTAAAAGACCCCTTTTAGCCTTTTGACATTTGCATATAAATTACAGTTCTGGTCAGAGATGTTACTTGTATAGGGGTTGTAAATTGCCAAATGGTTCTTCGCCGTCAAAGAAGATTAGAACCAGCCCCCACGAGAATCCTGGAATCTGAGTTCAAAAACATTCCACTTAGAGCTGTGAATGGCCGAACGAACACACACACACCCAAACTAACACACACTCACACATAAAGACATTTCTTTATTTTTAGACTATAATTAATCAGTTATAATTTTATCTGGTATATTGCATGTGTTGTTTGTTTGTTTCCCTATTAGATTAGCTGAGTTACCACCCGTTATTTGTATTAGTTAAAGCCATAAAACACTTATATGCAGGTGTATGTGTGTATCTTTGGTTTTAATCTATTCCAGATTATTGTTTCTTGGTATCAATGTCACACGTTCTTCATTTCTCGGACAATGACGAACAGTATGTGATTGTGAAACGCATCATAAGATTTGTACTATATTTTGGGTTAAAACTACAGAAATTCCAGACCTGCCATAAAGCATGCAAATGAGCATAAAACAAAGAGACACAGAAATGCTTCCGCTCACAATCCATGTCTCTCATTGGTCAAAACACACAGAATAGGAACTCTCAAAAACGATTAGCCCAAAATAACTGGGCTCAGAAAACTTCTTCTTCGTTTGAGACAACACCTTTCAGGACTCTCAAGACCTTCCTCTTGAGTTTTATTTTCCGGCAGTTTTTACTTTCAAGTAACGTTAGTCGCTGTGGACTTCTTCTTCAGAAGAACCAGAAGTACAAACTTCCAGCTGACTCCTCACGAACTCATCAAAAAGACCTCCGTTATCTACCGCATCAGGACTCTTTTTCAGCAATCGAAAACCAATGCAAGTAACCGCTTGAAATTATTCAGATGCGTGTTTAAATCTCAGTCCATTTTAAGGCGATTATTGGATTCTTTGATGGTTTTTCAGAGGTTGTGGTTAAGTGATGTTAAATACTGCCATTCTTTTTCTATTCTCTATCTTTTCCTTACTTTTTTTCATTCTGTGTATATATGTTTTAGTTTGTTATATGTTAGATATAGTTTCAGTTATTAAATCCCTTATATTCACAACGTATTGTCTCTGTTTGCTGCTCACAATTCGAAGTCAGTGAATGTTTGAACCCTTGCTACATTTGCTGAATTACTGCTAGCATTGCATAAAGAAGGACAGTTTATTGTTCCGTGTCCAGAAAATAAATATTCCTTGAATTGGTAAATGATTATATTGTCTGCTCGGTGGACGGACAGATCAAATAATTGTAATATTGATTCTGCTACAGTTAATTCGAAGATATAATCTAAATATTTATTATGAATCATAACCAGTTGTGATTCGTTATAAATATTCCCCTTTTTAGAGCTAATAACTAATAATAAACGTTACACTTATTTTAAGACACAGTTAAATGTAATATTTAGCATATCTCAAAATGATTATCAATTTTTTTCATGCATTATAATACTTAACTTCACTTGTAACAATTAAAATGATTAGTTCTAGGTTTTATTGTTTGTTTTTTCAATTTATTATTAATTATTTAAAATTCTAGACTATGTTGTCTAAATAAATTAAATTATTATTAGGATATTGGATAGAATTTTAATATCAGCACATCCCTAATAAAACCGCTTTGAACTTCTTAACAACTGCATAGCAGCAGCATTCAATCTTAACTATTTTTGGCCTTTTCAAAGACAATTTTATACTGCCTTACAGTGAGTTTCTTGGACATTGTGATGTATCTCTCTCTATATTTTTCATGTTTAGATAATCAATAAAGCTAAACGGGATCCAACGGACGAGGTGGAAATTCTGTTACGCTATGGACAGCATCCAAATATAATCACCTTGAAAGACGTGAGTGTTAAGAAACAAGGATGCAGTCTTTTTATTTTCATCCATAAGGATGAAGGGCAATAGTCTGTGGCGGCAGACTCTGAGCTTTGTCTTAGTGGCTGAACACAATTATATTAAGTTAATGTCTTGTTCTTTTCAAAGAGCATTGATGTGTTTACCTGAAACCGATTCTGCTCTGACATTTCCGGAATGAGGGAATAATGTAATGAGTTTCTGCTCTTATTGTCTTTCCTGCAAATTACTCCGAGCAGGTTATCCATCATTCATATTCGTTTAGCAGTGTATTAGTATTATTGTTTCCATTGTTTAATACATTATAAATGCATCTGCTTTAATTGTTCCTTGAACACAGCATTGATTGGCTTCAAACACAAAATTCATTTCCTGCAGATGTAAATATCCATAACCATATTGTTATGTATTGCAGAATTGATTTCTATAGCATTTCATGAAAAGTGATGTTTGTAATAGCCCGTAAGAGGAAGACAGCAGATGGTGATGGCAGCGTGGTAAGTGAACAGGCTGGGTGAGTTAGGTGCAATGATAACTACTCACAATAGTATAGACGGGATGGCGGCCGTGTGGTCGGAACATGGTAAATGGACGAGGTATTAAGGTAAAGAACGGGGTAAAGGCACGTCAGGGGGGGGGGCGGGTGGTGTCTCGGAGGTTGACGGCAGAACTTGCGATTGAAGTTGACATGTGTTACAGCGAGGGTTCGTGGGTGGGAATATCAGAGTACCACAGGGCCAAGGCCGTGTGTGTCGTTGCGTGCGAGATGCAATTGGTAATGAAGCGCGTGGGGCGTGGAAACATGAGTGGGACGATGTACCACCATCACGGGAAAGGTAACATAATAGGGT
Organism: Sinocyclocheilus anophthalmus; assembly: GCA_018155175.1. NCBI lineage: Eukaryota > Metazoa > Chordata > Actinopteri > Cypriniformes > Cyprinidae > Sinocyclocheilus > Sinocyclocheilus anophthalmus. The sequence continues at coordinate 4,056 of JADLZN010007152.1, forward strand.
AAGTATAGCTAGCAAAGCACTCAGGGAATTACTCGCATCCGCTAGAGCGGGTAACGAAGGGGAGCTTCGAATAGAGGGAAGGAGAGAGGACAAAGATCGGGGAAAAGTATAAGGAAGGGAGTGGTGCCATCGACATTACTCAATATGTTTACAGATATAGACATACAGCATAGATATAAATGAAAAACTAAGTAAGGGCCGAACAGGCGAGAAAGATGCCAGTAGTGGAGTAATGTGATGAGGCTAAATGGAAAGCAAGCAATTAAGCATAAATGGAATGGGTAAGCGACATAGCAACTTCTTCACAAGTGTGTCGAGTACTAGTGGGGTATTAAATAAGGCGTGCTATCAATAACCAGTATATGCGGGCAAAACATTCAAAAAAGCGAAGAGTTGTTTGGTGGGTCAGCGCAAATGCACAGATTCAAAAGCACAAGTAGGAAAACCCTGCCGAGGTTCACAGGTTCTCGAGACTTTGTTGGGAGTACAAGTCGGTCATATAGTGTCTGGCACCAGACTGTCCGTTTATCGTGTGGTAGAAACCCTGACAGTACACAAATGGTAGAATAGGATTGTGGGAATAGAATATTATTACAATGGGTAAAGGGTTTGCTGTTGATAAAATTGAAGATTAGTGGAACCGTGGGGTGGGAACTCAAAGTCGGAAAATTTTTAATTAGATCTGGTGTACTCCCAGTCTTCATGTCCACATGAGTGCAGCAGTCAGGAACGATCAGTACTAGGTATAAGTACTGGGAGTTGTGTAATGCGGTACAAAGAAAAACAGTTGTCTGTACAATGTATTAAGGTAAATAATATAAACATTAAATTGCGCTGTAAATTGTAACATAAGGGATTAGGGTATTTATGTGAATGGTCAAATTGGTATACATTTTTTTTCAAGTTATTTGATGAATAGAAAGTTGGACACAACAACATTTACTAAAATATAAATAATTTATAACATTATAAATGTCTGTACTGTCATTTTTGAATCAATTTAATGCATTCTTGATGAATGAAAGTGTTAATTTCTATTAAAAAATCAACGACGCCAAACTTTTGAATGGTGTGTCTATACCTGAACCAAAATTAAAATGATTTTGTAAAAAAATATATATACGATAACAGTAATAACAATTTAAATGATAAATTTAATGATCATTTAAAATGTATTTAAAATGTATTTAATTTTAAATAAAAAAATGATTGATGGGCCGGATATGGTCTGTGAGCCACCTTGGTTCTAAATTAAGCTTAATTTCCTCCTTATCAGGTGGTTCACAGGGATCTGAAGCCCAGTAACATCCTTTACGTTGATGAATCAGGGAATCCCGAGTCCATCCGGATCTGTGACTTTGGCTTTGCCAAGCAACTGAGAGCGGAAAACGGACTGCTGATGACGCCCTGTTACACTGCCAACTTTGTGGCCCCAGAGGTACATTTTGCATGTCATGTATTTTGTAAAATAAATGTCAGTTTCTTAATCAGAAAAAATAATTTTGGTCCCCAGGTGCTGAAGAAACAGGGTTATGATGCTGCCTGTGATATCTGGAGTTTAGGTGTCCTTCTGTACACAATGTTAACTGGGTAAGTATGTAAACCTAGCACTATAAATTTTCAACATGTGTTTGTGTTCAACTGACACAGGGATTTTTCTCAGATTTACTCCATTTGCTAATGGCCCCGAGGACACGCCGGAGGAGATTCTAGCTCGAATCGGCAGTGGGAAGTTTTCTCTCACAGGTGGATACTGGAACTCCGTTTCACTTGAGGCAAAGGTACCCAGTTGAGAAGAGCATATAAATTATACTTTTCAAAAAGCATCTCCTTAAAGGCCCACCAGACAAAAAAAATAATCATTCAAACACCTTGTCTTTTACAGAACTTGGTGTCGAAGATGTTGCATGTAGACCCCCATCAGAGACTAACAGCTGCACAGGTGTTGAAACATCCCTGGATCGTTCACAAAGACCAGCTCCCCAAATACCAGCTGAACAGACATGACGCCCCCCATCTGGTTAAGGTTTGGTCCTGTCCACACACTATGCTTTAGAATAAGGCCTAAATATCTAAAAAATATTCCCATAAATCTTTTATTAATGTGTATGGACCTTATTTGCAACCTGAAACCTCTACATTTCACAGGACAGTTCAATTCAGCAAGGTTTGTGTTAAATCTTTCTTCCTGTAGGGGGCCATGGCTGCTACATACTCTGCCTTGAATAGGAACGTTCCTCCCATGCTGGAGCCCGTGGGCTGTTCTATTCTTGCTCAGCGCAGAGGAGTGAAAAAACTGACTTCCACTGCTTTATGAGCAAACACCTTCCACTTCCAACCCCGTGACCTCTAGCCTGGTTTGAGCACAGCCTGAACTCGGCTTTGCTTGCTGCCCACCTTGCATCAAGGCCTTAGAGCCAAGTGTAGATTCTGAGGACCCCTGGTGGACAATCAAAATCTTCCTCCACTGGTTACCACGAGGGCCAATAAAAACAGTTCGACCTGTACAATCACGCAAACCAATGAAGAATCTGTGGACTGTTTCTGAGGAGCAAATTATCTGAGCGTATAAATATAAACATACTGTATCTCAGTCACTATAAAAAGCTAAGATGTTAGTGTATTCAGGGAGGATGTGGATTTTAGAGGACGACAACAAATTCCTGCACCAAAGTGTGCGCACAGTTGCGAAAAGCTCCAGTTGTATGGAGATGTTATATATGGGATACTTTCCTGTCAGGTAGACACTTAATATTCAAATTGTATTCTGTTCTGGCCTATTATTTTGCATCATTAACACCGCATAGCATACTGAAGTCCCACCAAACCATAATAACTATGGCGTATCCCAACATACCTTGTTCTCCAGTCATCTTTGAACAGCGAACTAGGAGAAACGCCTTCAGCAGATTACAAGACGAGTCCAAAAGTTTATATGACAGCTGCTGGCGTTTTTACAAAACAACAGTGTGAACGAGGTTCAAAGCACAAAAATGCAGTGGAGGCCTACATGTTAACGGCACAGAATGTCAAATAGAGAACTCAGGTGAAACGCAATACATTATACAAAAAAAAATAAGCTGGGATGGAAATGTATACGGCTGTATCGCCTCTCCTAAAACCTGCTGACCTGTTTATTTGTTTGTATGTAGGAAAGTACAGAAATGCTCAGAGATATATGTAGTGACTTTTTAAGTGACTACATACAGCCTTGACATATTTTTATAAATGTGCATGGGCAAGATGCTATATTAGCTAATAGCTCTGTGTAAGTTGGCATGACTGAGGATGTTTTCCCCCTTAAATAAATTTTTTTTTTATTATTATTCTAATTCCTTGCTGGTTTCTTTTTTTCCAAGTTTAAATATGTTGTACATTTTTCTTTTCATCTCAGTTGTATTTTTCCTGCCTTTGACTTGGAAGAGTGCTGGAAATGTTGCTGTCCATATAGCAAGCTGCTATCCTGCTCTTTCTATTGTACATGTAGAAAATAAAGTTTGCCATTTTTACAAAAACACTTTATTATGAATGTAATTTTTTTTTTTTTTGCACCGTTTTCATTTTTATAGAATTCACATTCACAATACTTGCGAAACATGGTTGAGCCAAAGCACAAACAAAGACAAGCTTTTCGTTATGCTTCATGTCAGAATTCATATTTGGTGAACTTGCACGCCTGGCAGTGTTACAGGAAACAGTAAAATCATACATGATATTTTAAGTGTTTTTAAGAAATGCATCTTACAAAGGATTTGTCTTATGCACATAAATATGCACATCAAATGTTTTACAATGTCTAAACATTAATAGCAGCTAAACATTATTACTAATTCCACAGAGACTTACACAATCAAATGTATGTGCGATTATATATTGTTACTTGTTCTGTAAAGAAATACAGAAATCTGCCTACAATATACAATACTTAAGTTTAATTAACTGTGTAACTAACATTTAAACAGAATTAGGCCCTTAGGTTCAACCATAAGCCTGACTAATGAAAGAAAAGTGAATGAGAGTTTTCGCCTTGAGTAAACTAAACTCTTTTTTTCAGTAATGAAGCAACATAAAAACAAAACTATAAAAAAGAATCATGACATTTATTATATAGTACTCATTTAGACTGAGATCTCATTATGTGCCAGAGCTGTCCTTGCTCTTCTCCTTCTCTTCATGATTATCTTGGCAAAGTTCCTTTCCCACAACCACATTTTCAGACTCCACATCTTTGACTCTTAATGGATCCACTGAACTGCCAGACAGAACTTCCATCTCATCTTCGCTGAGCGGCTCCATCCCGGCCTCTTCCTGCCTCACCGTCACTGAATCGATTCCTTCCTCAGTGATATTCACACCGGCAAGACTTATTTCAGTGTCGTTTAGTTGGTTCTCAACAGAACTCATCAGGCTGCTGCTCGGGATGGCTTTTCTGCTCATGGGTGAGCATGTGTGCCATGTAGCCTCGCAGTGAGAGGTAAATTTTGCAGATGTCACAGTAGAATGGGGTCATCACGTTGTGTCTGTCCATGTGTTTGACGTAGCCATTGACTCTTAGGAAACTTATCGCAGGTCTTACACAAGAGTTTCTCTCCTGCATGAGATGATTTGAGATGCTGAATGAGGGAACCTCTGAACTGATAGCTCTTTTCACAGATGGGGCAGATGCACGTGAGTTTGGATGAGTGATGTTTCATGTGAGCGATGAGAGCAACTTTGTAGCCAAAACGTCTGGGACATAAGTGGCATGTAAACGGCATGGTCGACTCTGCATCCTCGTGAACTTTCTGGTGAGCTTTCAAAAAAGCCTGATGGGGGAAGCCCTTTCCACACTGTTGGAACATGAACCTCCCTTCTGGATTCTCCTTAGTGTGTATGGCTCGATGCCGCAAAAGGAGACCCATTTTATTAAACATCTTCCCACAAGTAGAACAGATATAAAACATTTCTTTGACTTCAGATTTGGTTTTCTTTTTAGAGTGATTAGCCCGTCGATGCTTCATTAGGGTGCGTCTACTACGGAATCTCTGGCCACAAATTAGACAGTTGATTAACTTTCTGGCATGATTTTCTTTAACCCTGAAAATTACAGCTGAGATGCCATCCTCAGTAACGGTCAGCTCACTCTCTTCATATTTAACACTCTCATCCAGTGAGGAGTTCTGCTCTTGTCCAAATGTCATGTTGATACTCAGCTCATATTCAAGAGGCTCCTCTTTGACACAAGCAAGTGAAACAGCCTCAAAAATGGCTATTTTACCTGTGTCATCTTCCATGTACTCATCTTCTGCTTCCTGTCAGATAAAACATAATATAGTATAGCATTACATATAATTGTTTATAGATGGACAGGCAGACAGACAGACATATACACATTTAATTTATATTACATAAAATAATTAAATGTAATTGTATATTAAATGTAATTATATATGTATATATAAATTATGTACTTTACATTTATTTACATTACCTACCTTACCTATTATTTTGCTTACATTTATGACATACGCCAAATACTGTAGTGTGTGGTTGTAAAAACATCTTTAATAGATTAAATAATTTTATTTTATTATTACATAAATAAATTTAAATTGTGCTTAAATGTAATTATATATTATATACAGGTGCATCTCAGTAAATTAGAATGTTGTGTAAAAGTTCATTTATTTCAGTAATTCAACTCATATTGTGAAACTCGTGTATTAAATAATTTCAGTGCACACAGACTGAAGTAGTTTTTGGTTCTTTTAATTGTGATGTTTTGTCTCACATTTAACAAAAACCCACCATTTCTCTATCTCAACAAATTAGAATACTTTCATAAGACCAATAAAAAAATAATTTTTTAGTGGATTGTTGGCCTTTTGGAAAGTGTTAATTTACTGTACATGTACTCTATACTTGGTTGGGCCTCCTTTTGCATTAATTACTGCATCAATGCGGGCGTGGCATGGAGGTGATCATTTGTGGCACTGCTGAGGTGGTATGGAAGCCCATGTTTCTTTGACAGTGGCCTTCAGCTCATCTTCATTTTTTTGGTCTCTTGTTTCTCATTTTCCTCTTTTGACAATACCCCATAGATTCTCTAGGGGGTTCAGGTCAGGCGAGTTTGCAGACCAATCAAGCACAGTAACACCATGGTCATTGAACCAGCTTTTGGTGCTTTTGGCAGTGTGGGCAGGTGCCAAGTCCAGCTGGAAAATGAAATCAGCATCCTTCTCGCAAAAGGGGGGGGTCATGGCGAGAATGGGAGGCGCATGAAGTGCTCTAAAATTTCCTGTTAGATGGCTGCGTTGACTGTGGACTTTCAGAAAACACAGTGGACCAAATCGTCCTCTTTTCATGATGAAAGTAAATTTTGCTTTTCATTTGGAAACCAAGGTCCTAGAGTCTGGAGGAATGGTGGAGAAGCTCATAGCCCAAGTTGCTTGAAGTCCAGTGTTAAGTTTCCACAGTCAGTGATGATTTGGGCTGCCATGTCATCTGCTGGTGTTGGTCCACTAGTAAAGATGATGGGGAAAACGCGACCTCTTCATGCCGGGTGTGCGGAAATCATTTCTCTGAGGAGAACTACTTCAAAATGGATCTGGGTTACACCACATGCATGATAGTAAATGTGGATGCTGTTCCTACACTACATACTGAAAGGGAGTAGTGTAGGAACAGCATTCTAAAAAGAGCTTTCAATAAACTTTAACCAAAGACTGCGTCTTTTCGGATCCTCGGGTAACATATAATGAATAATGATGTCCGATCGGTTCGGACAACCACACGTTTGTGTAACATAATGTTTACGATGTGATTGGTTTGAGCTTTAATATGGAATTTTTAGACTATATAAACAAGTTGTTGCATTGCTTACAATCCCTTGATCATGATAGATCATTCCACTTTAAGACGTTTTAAATTTAAAGTACGGGAAAAGATGTTCAAAACAAACTGCAATCCTGTTTCTTCAGATGTGTCTCACACGTTAATTATGACAATGTCGCCACCTACCGGATAGGAGGACAAGACCTCGTGATTAGTTTTTATATATCATTATCACCTTACCTCGTTTACCTTGTTTTTTAACATTTAATTTATTTTTATCAAGCTCACCTTGCTTTAAAACTGTAATTTTATCCTTGTTTACATATATACTTTTAGCTTCACAGAATAGAGCTGTACTTTTTACTTTTCTCTTTAAAATGTTTTAGTTCTTCTGACCTGTTCAAGATTGAGTTAATATATCATAGTAATCCTATTATAATATCATCATATCATATCGTATCAGATAATAATAAATTAGATTTAGCCCACTTCTCCTGAGCTGATTGCGATTGTGGATAAAGTTTTGCGCTGTTGAACGAGGCAATCTGGGCTTTGCAGTGGGTTGAGGAACACAAACCTGAGAATGTTCTAATTTGTTCTGACTCAGTTTCAGTCTTAAAGAGTTTGAAATCTTTTAAATCATGTCACCAAGATATTCTTTTTAGTATCCTACAAATACATTCAAGAATTGTTCAAAATGATACATCAATCAGTTTTATATGGGTCCCAGCACACATAGGAATAAGGGGAAATGAAGAAGTGGATAAATTAGCAAAGCAAGCTTTACAGAGAGAAACGATAGAGATACAAGTTCCATTAAGCAAATCAGAGAGTAAGGCTTTAATATGGAGTAAAGTGATTAAAGAATGGCAAGTTAAGTGGAACAATGGGGGAAATGGTAGATTCCTTTACAGTTTAATAAACAAAGTCAGTCATAATATAAAGTGTATAGGTAAGTCAAGGAAAGAAGAGGTTATCTTTAACAGAATATTGCTAGGGCACTCAAATTTAAATAGCACTCTTAAAATAACAGGGAAACATCCAAATGGGTTATGTGAACAATGTCATGTTGAAGAAACAATACCTCATGTATTTCTTGAATGTAGCAAGTATGAACAAGAGAGAAGAAAAATGATAGTAGAAATAAGGAAAAATGGAATTCAGGATCTTAATTTTAAGAAATTAAGATATAAAATAAGTAAGTGAAATAAATAGTAATGCATTCTTTGATTTTATAAGAGATACACAGGGTTGGTAAATAGAATTTAAAACTCTGTTTCACACTCCGGAGCAGAAGGTGGCGGTAATGCATCTATTTTGCGTTGGTGCCAGCCGCCGTTAAAAACCAAGAAGAAGAAACAGAAGAGGCAATCTGCGCATGCGTCTTTGTCAGCTTTTCTCGCTAGCGGCACTGATCTACTCACAACAGCACGCTTGAGAAGCAAAATATTTGACATATTGTTATAATTCCCTAACGTTTCTGAACATTATACGATAGCCGTCGGCGTCGTTTAAAGAATATGCCGAAAAACAAAGGTAAGGGGGTTTTTAAAGACAGTCGTGTGAGATGTTAGCCTTGAATTTAGCAAACAAGGTAACGTGAGCTGTTGAGCTTGATATTGAATGTAGCAGTTTATTGTCAATGTTTGATTTTTAATTTTGGCATTTGAATTCGTTTGTGGTTCTGTATTTGATGCCTTTAAGTTCATAATACGAAATAAAAGCTGCTGTCAGGTAATGAAAAGGATGCGCTCGGCCGCTATGTGTGTTAGGCAGGTAACGTTAACGTTACAGGACCAGTTAAACGGATTTTGATCTTTACCTGCTATAAAATTATTACGTTTAATTATTAAGCATATATTTGTAAAAGGGATCATACATGCTAAAGTTGCCTGACAAATACACATGAAATTAACAATAGTTGAATATGTCTTTCATGTAACGGGTATTCTGCTCAATGTGTGTAACGTTACTTTGCTCAGTCATTAGGCAACATTTCGTTATTGTCATAGGACTCTGTACTGTGTTAATAAGAATGCAGTTTTCCAAATGTATGATCGTATCTGATCGCGTTTTTTCTCTCTGTATCCAGGTAAAGGAGGAAAGAATCGGCGACGTGGTAAGAATGAGAATGAATCTGAGAAAAGGGAGCTGGTGTTTAAAGAGGATGGACAAGGTGTGTTGTAATACTCTTACATATAATGAGCGTTCATGATCTGCCTTTAGTTGTATCATTTTTCGAAAAAGCTTCTTCTATCTTCTAGAATACGCTCAGGTCATCAAGATGTTGGGAAATGGGAGGTTGGAGGCCATGTGTTTTGATGGAGTCAAGCGGCTTTGTCACATCCGAGGAAAGCTCCGGAAAAAGGTGCACTTTACAGATCCAGTCTGTGAAGCTTCAGACTGAATGCGGATTCAGCATTTCCATCACTTTGTGAATGAGCTTGGCTGTGTGGACTGACAGAAATGTTTAGGCCAATCCAGTCAGTATTGTTTGATAAAACTAACTGATGTAACACATTTTTTGGCGTGGAATTTTTGATATGCTGGAAAACTTCAGCATAGGACAAAATATTATGAATTTTATATTGCTCTTTAAAATCCAAAGATGTTTGTCTTATTTGTGGTCTTATGTTTTTTTTGTTTTTTTTTTAGGTAGGTGGGATAAAATCAGACCTTATTATCAGGGCTAAGGGACTACCAGGTTGTAAATATGTCTAATTTAAGATAATGATATAGAATGTAAGAAATAATTTAGCTACAATATAATTAAATATGATTATTATAGTATTAGAATAATGGCCTACGAGGTTTGTTCAATATTTAATTAATTGGGATTATAATTAATGATAAAATATATCAAATAATATTATTTATAACTCGCTGGATTAAGGCATCATCAGGTTTGTATATAATAATAATACAATAATGTAGCTCTATATAATACAAATAATCATATTTTGTGGTTTTAATATAACTAATAAAAATGTATAACGTTTTAAATATAAATGTATTTTGTTAGCCTTGAAAGAAATTAGTTTACAGAATTTAGCCATTTAAAAGCTTTACTCTTAGTTTAAAAATAAGATTGATGCTAAAACTTCAGAGTTCTTTTATCCAAGGGCTTCTTATGGAGTTAATATCTGACATTTTAAATTCTGAAATGTCTTATCAGGATAATAAAGCAGATGTCATTTTGAAGTATAATGCTGATGAGGCTCGGAGTCTGAAAGCCTATGGGGAGCTTCCAGAACACGGTGAGTATATTTAATCTGAGAAACCTTCTAGATGGTTCTTGACAAATGGAGGTTCTTGGCTTGCAATATGCTGATCTTTTTGGTGCACTGTATTAAATGTCATGTCATTAAATTCTTACTGTTGGTGCCTTGCAGCCAAAATCAACGAGACTGATACCTTCGGGCCTGGTGATGACGACGAGATTCAGTTTGATGATATTGGTGATGATGATGAGGACATTGATGATGTAAGTACTAAAGTACTCTTACGTTCATCTGAAGTTTAAGATTAATTCAAAATCTCAACGTTTTGATTTGTTAATTAAAAGGGGGACATGATGTAAGTAGTCAGTGCATCAATCAGTGTTTTGTCCTGACAATACCAAATTCTTTCCCCAGATCTAAGAGGAATACACTGGGAAGTGAATGTTTCTCAACTTGAAGCGACAATATCCTTGCATCCCCCCTAAAGTCACCCCTCCATCATTATGTACACAGAGGCTCAAGTTTTTGGTTTCTCTGACTAAACACATGAATGCATTGTTACCTTCAATCAATTTTGTTATCTTTTAATGTATTTATATTGATTTCACATCAAGTGGAATTTAGTTACAGTACAGAATCTATGGATTCGCAATAAAAAGATAACCAATTTTATGTTTGGTCTTGCAGTCTGTATCCTAATAGACATGTTCAAAAGCTCTGTAAAAGTGAGTGAAACTCTTATGGTAAAAGCTGATACCTCTAAAACGTCTCTGGTCTTTTTGGAATGTTTTTGAAATCTCTTATGATTTACTGGTCACACAATGATGCATTGTGGGATGTATTTGTTCAGAAAGCCTGTCTGGTTAGCTCTTTGTTTTAATCCATCCTAATTTTGTTTTGTGTTCTTGTCTACTTTAAATGATGATAATTGAATACTCATTTTACAGGGCTGCTGAATTTATGAAAGTAATTAATATTGATAGCTCTATGTAGTACTTCACAGTTGTTAGTTACAACATAATAGCTTGATACTAAACTACAGTAAACATCAGCAACAGAAATATTTGTAAGATGAAAATGGAAACGTTTTTTACTTTCTAAAATGATAGCTCACAAAGCAAATAACCAGAATAAGGAAGTATTTTTGTATGCAAATAGGCTACTTAATGCAAGAATTATGAGAATTTATTGACTGTATTCTTGCAGACTGGCCCTTTTGAATGAACATGTTGGTTGTTAGTTATAACCTGTCAATTGTAGGTGTATTGTTTTGATGAGCTTATGATGGTTGCTTTTCGTTCTCTGCTGCTTTTGATTAGAAAACCTGTGATTTTGAAATAAAATTCAACAACATTCAGAATCCTGGAAATCTGTATTTTAAGCTTTTGAAATGTCAGTCATCGTCCTTAATATTTTTTATTACTATACACCAGGTTTCTCCATCTTGTGGGGAAATAATTTTTTACCTCTATTATTTATGAAATGTCCAAAATAATTGTAATGTTTTGTTTTTGTTGCAGATGTTTTGAATTGTGTGGGTTTTTAAAAAATGCTGTATATTTATAGTAAGTGTGTGTCTAGCCATAGGCTTGAGTGATATTAGTCTGAGTTTGTTTCGCCCCATCACGTGTGTTTCAGTGTGAAAACAGAGGTAGTCTATAGCAGTGGTTCCCAACCCTGGTCCTGGAGGCACCCCAACACTGCACATGTTGCATGTCTCCTTTCTTTTACACCAGTTTCAGTTCTTGGAGTCTCTACTAATGAGCTGATGACCTGAATCAGGTGTGTTTGATTAAGGAGACATGCAAAACATGCAGTGTGGGGCGGCCTCCAGGACCAGGGTTGGGAACCACTGGTCTATAGCACATGCGTCTACATCAGGGGTGTCCAAACTCGGTCCTGGAGCTAAACTCTTCAGGACACCGGCCCTCCAGGACCGAGTTTGGGCACCCCTGGTCTACATGCTTAGACAGATGTTAACACAGTACAGGATAGTACTGTGGTGTGAAAATAGCCCATATATTCCATAATGTCATATTTGGTTTGTTTAAAATTGTCTGTTAAAAATTCAATCACACTTCTCTAAACGGATGTCTATTCTAGAAGTTTTGAAAGATGATCTGATTGAGCACATTTTGCATGCACATAATCCAGGCAGATATCTGAGCAGTCTTTACCTCTCAATTACAAGACAATGGCCATATTGTTAATTAGATAAATGCCATCCCTTGTTTCCCTTTGTGATCACTGAAGTAGGCTGTGGCTATATATTTCTAGGCACGTTTAATTAAACGTCTCCAGGGGAAATAAATGGGAAATGTCTGCCCTGTGCTCAGCTCCTGAGTTTTCCAAATCTAGCGCAATGTAAACTATGACGTAATGCTTTGCTCTTGGGTGCATTGCTTACGCGCGCGTGCACGCGGCAATTGATCGAGCGTGTTATAATTTATCAGAACCTCGCGGTCTTGTGGCTCTACCTTCAGCCTTCGCCAATAATATCTGGTCGAAGACTAAGGTGGTGTTCGGATGAATTGTTGAAACTGTTTAGTTTTCCGTCGCGTTTTTTTTTCCGACTTAAATAGTGATTGATATTTGAATGGGGCGGAATGTCATCTTGATATTGGTCGTTGGAAAACTCCCATAGATAAACTGGAAATGACCACCATCGTGGAAAACCTGACAGGTACGTAATGTTATGTTATATTTTCATTCTTTAAAAAGAAGCCTCACCCAGATAATGACAGTATTGAGGAACGGATAACTGGGAAAGCGAGCTTCTTGAGCTGTTGTCATGGAAACAGGCTGCTGAGGTGAGAGGAGGATGGGAAACCTAGCTGACTGACCTGTCCAGGTGAAGAGTGCGTAACCCTTATGAAACGAAACAGACGTTTTTGCAATGTACAGTATGCAAAAACAATACATTTAATATTATGTTGTTGTTGAATTAAAAAAAACTGATTTTATCATACAGGGAAGACATACAGAGGCTAGTTGTCACACTGTTTATGCCAGTATTCTTCTCAATTTCTGTTAAATTTCGATTGAAAATATTTGAAATATTTGAAACTGAAGTACAAAATCACTGCCATAGAAAACACATTTAATTGTACTCAAAATCTTATAGTTATGGATGTACATTTGATGTGAAAACTATCCCTGGTTTCCACTGCAAGCTACCTATAGTTTTTGAACAGACAGATCCAAATAAATGTGTTTGATACTGGGTTTATTGATTAGATTCTTATGTTTACTGAAAGATTCTTATAATGATTTAACAATGCACACTGTCTGATAAATGCCTTTTCCTTTCAAAACTAGAGCAAAAATGTGCTTTGTCAAATGTGCTTTAGATTTGAAGCTAACAGGGATCTAACAGACTGTGCTACAGGCTCTGCTGTGAATCACTTCATGAAAAATCATGTTTGTGTTCCCCTGGAGCATTTTGACTTTGCATATAGTTGCATACTATTACACAATTAAAGCCAGTGGTTTCCACCAGCTTGTAACTGGACTATAACCATAGACACTGAGGGACTTGAATATATGGTTACATCGTTAGTTTGAGAGAAGATTGCACAGACTCCTAAAGGTGTGTTCACTGTTTATGTGCATCTCAACATTTCGTTTCCTTTCTCATGCAAAGATGGAGGCTCGAAGAAGGACAGAATTCGACTGGCCAAAGATAAAAGAGAGGAGAAAGATAGGAGCAAAGGTGAGCTACAAGTCTTTTATTCATTTATTACTGTCAACAAGGAAATTATATGTTCCTTCCTAAATTGTATAAAACATCTTGCCTTGTTAAGAACCAGTGTTTAATTCCTGAATGGATTTCGTGACAATCTTGTGGATAAGTTAAAGCAGAGGTTTATTCCAGGGCAATAGACTACTGCTCCATTCATCACTGAATCCGATTGCTCTTGAGCAGCGGAAGCCTTCTGATTATACCACTAAGTGCTTAGCACAAATGAATCAGTATTGTCAGCAGGTAGGGAGAGGCTTGGCCTTTCCAGTGTCTGGGCAATCTATAGACTTACCCATGTTCGCTCCTATGGGATCAGTTTTCTGCCAAAAGTATTGCAGTCACAGATAAAAAATAAGAAGCGTAAAATATAGGTGAATATAATGGTGACGGGTCGCTAGGATCGCCAGGTAGGCATACAGCAGTGACAGGCAGACACATATAATGGTGTCCTGTATGGATAGATGTTATCCCAGCTGACAGTTGTCCATCTTCACCTGTACAAGTGAACACTGAGCATCGGCAGCTAATGAGGCGCATTGGAGTGTCGTCAACTCTCCACTTTAACTGATTGGCTAGAGGAGGAGCTGTCAGTCTAGAACTAGTGGACCAATAATGACGATTAAGCCCACCCTGATTTACATGAAACTCCAAGCACAGAACATGCAAACAAGGGCGGAGTGAAAAACAGAAAAAGCATACAAAAAATAAAAATATGAGCAGAAAATGTCTGAAGGCCTTTCCACACTGAGCGCGATGCGAAAAAGCGAGGCGAATCGCTGACGAACGTTGCTTTCACACCGAGCGCGAAACGATTGATCACATTCTACTAATTCACACCTGCACGCTAGGTGGCACCGACCAACAATGCATTTTTCCGCAGATATGATGCTAGTATATGGATTTAACATCGTCCGCTGCTCAATATACAGCATTAAATCCGATAAACAAAGTTGGTTCTACACCGAAACAAAAATATCATAATGCTTAACAAGAATAGGGCTATATCTAAAATATAATTAGAAGTACAATTTAGCATCACGCTACACTTGAAAATGTATGTAATTATTAATGTATTTGCTTACCCACTTTAAAAAATATAAGTGCTTGGAATACACTTCCGATTGTGATCTGTAGGTGATTTGATTAATAAGCAGACACAGTGCAGCTCTGTGTATGTTAATAACGCTCACGGCTAATAATTTGGTCATGTAACATCCGTATTGCTTATAATAAATACCATGAGAGCATCAAAACACATCAGAAATATATAGTCATAATAATATGTCTATGGCTTTCATATCTTTCATCGTAGAAAAAGATTGAACGCGCACGTGGAAGAAAACGGCACGTGCCTACTAGATCTCATAATTCAGTGGACAATAATAGCAATGTATTCTGTATCATAGAACGTGAGAATTAAATCTTGTGTATCACATAACAAACGATAACAAGAACGCAGCATCCACTATCATTATCCGGATACTATTCTTCGGTGTTGTAGGTGCATGGACGCTTTTGAAACAGGCTTCATGAAGCTTCGAAAATCATGTTGCGAATTCAATTGTGTCGCAAACGTGGTTCAGAGCGCGATATCAAAATGCCCAAAGTCACGTGATTCAGTAACACGAGACTTGTGACGTCTGAACTGTTTTCAACCGGTTTCGAAATTTCGTCACCATAGTTCACATAGGGGGGCGACTCTATGTGAACCCGGGAATCATGTGAGTTCAGTGAGGATCGCCTGCAGCGGCGAAACACGCTATCAGCGTCTAGGGTTATACGATGTCTTGGATCAGGTCTGAACAATTTGTAGACATGGTTTTATTGCAGTACATGTGGTGCAATTAAGGAGGGAATGAGAGTAGGTAATAGGTTCTCTTATGGCCGTTTAGACCAGTCTCATAAAACAAACAAAAACAAGCGCGTGCAACTTAAATCACTTCATTTTAAAGACCGCATAGGCCTATGATACAGGACAACGACATCTTTTCAATGGTATTTTATTATTTTGATTGAATTTAATATATTATACTTTCAATTAAGCACTTGCATTGGGTTTGTAAAAGCTGCTTTTATGCATGTTTGGTCTGAGTTTTTGTTGCGTTTAACACAGTTTGACAAGAAAGGGCCATCACCAGTGTGTGGGTGTGTCGTTCAGAGCAGGCTTCGAAATGGGAATCATTGTTGTGAAGCAAGTGGAGTCATGATTTCGAGAAGCTCGAAAGGGGTGTCGGGTCTCTCCCGATCACTAGTGTGTGTTGTTTAGCACTGGTTTCGAAACCAGCGCCACCTACTATCACCCTTTTGGGGCAAGCAAGCATGACAGTATCCAGTCAGCGGTGATGCTAACACTTTATTGGCGGGCCGTGTTTCGATTGTGTGCGATTCCTATCGCATTGGTTTGAAAAAAAAACACTTCACCTTTCACGCGGTGTGGCGAATGTTCGCGGTCCTATTGTGAAGCATCCTCGCAATCTATTGTTTTATTCCAGCGAGTCATTGCATCCGATATTAGTTTAGCTTTTTCGCACTCAGTGTGGAAAGGACTTGAGAGCACAAAAAACAGAGAAATACAACCAAGGAAAACATGATTTTGTGTGCAAGTCAGAAAATGTAGCATTAATATTTCAGTTTTGTGCAATATGATTTTAAATGTGCTTAATGTTTTGATTCATGCTTATAATTTTTTTAAAATGCGTTATTACATTTTTTTGTATACACTTATTATTTTTTGATCTGTGACCATTGTTTGCTATTGTGAAAACTTTGCTTTAATTTTTACATTTTGTGCAATATATTTTTACTTGTGTTTTTAAATTTTGGTTTCACTATTGTTACTTTTTTATCTGTGACTGCAATATTTTTGGTGGAAAATTGATCCCATACACCCCCACCTTGTGTCTAGCTGGGCGGGAGCGAGCTCTCTTGGAGAAGGAACAGCGCGCACAGCAGCAGTATGAACGCTCTCTGGTGGAGCGAGGGAAGCGTCTGGAGGAGCAGCGGCAAAAGGAGATGCTCCGTCGTTCCGCTGTGGAGGAGAAAAGGAGGCAGCGCATAGAGGAGGAAAAGGTCAGGGGTTACAGCCAAACTTTATTCTCTTTGGCGTATCCACACATAGGGCAGATATGAAGTTTTTTTTTCTCATATACCTTCTTATCTCTGAATTCTTTTATTTTGGATTTAGTTTGTAATATTATGATCAAATTATATTCTTATTATGCATAGTTTCTTGCTGTTAAATTTTTTTCCAGTTTGCTTAATATTTAAGGTGGTGTGTGTGATTTTTAGCTATTAAAATACTTCAGCATACAGTTTATGGAGTCAAATGCAGCAGATAGGGAAAAATGTAAGTGTAATGACGATTCAGTGACGTTGGGATCCATGTGCAGCTTTATTAACAACCAGACAGGCAAAGTTCAGTCAACAGTATACAGGGGTAACGTAGGCAAGGCAGAATCATAACCAGAGTCCATGCAAAGGGTCGAGGCAGGCGGCAGACAGAGGAGAGAGTAAATCCAAAAACAGAGCAAGGTCAAAGAAGCAAGCAGCGAACGATCAGACAGGTCTAAACAATCCAGGTACGCAACAGGTAATCAAACAAGGTATTAACGCTCAGAAATGTCAGCAGTAGCAAAAACAAGACTTCGCAACGAGGGTAAGGTAGGCACCGCTTAAATAGTCATGATGATGATAAGCACCTGTGCAGGTAATCAATTTCAGGCATGGGGTGATGGGAAATTAAGTCCTTAAGAACAGTTAGTACTCCGGTGACGGTTCCCTCTGGTGGTGATCGGAGGGAGCCACAGAGGCTTGATTTGTGACAGAGCCCCCCCCCCCGCGTGCGGCTCCTGATGCGAGGAGGCAGACGACGCCGGGGTCTTCCACGAGGTCTCGGGGCTGATTTATCCGGGTGAGTCCTATGGAAGTCAGTGGTGAGAGAGGGATCTAGAATGTCCTCTGCGTTGACCCAGGACCGCTCCTCCGGACCATACCCCTCCCAATCCACTAGATACTGGATTAACCTGCCCCGGCGACGAGAATTCAGGATCTCGTGAACTTGATACGCCTCCTCGCCGTCCACGATGATGGGAGGGACTCCTTGGTCACCAGCCTCCTCCTGGTCCTCCGCTCCTCTCGAACCACCAGCGGGCTTAAGCAAAGACACATGAAAAGTGGGTGAGATACGATAATTTGAGGGCAACGCCAACCGAAATGAAACAGGAGTTATCTGTCTGATAATTCTGAATGGACCCACAAACCTGGGACTGAGCTTCTTGCAAGGGAGCCTCAGACGAAGATCACGGGTAGACAGCCAGACCCACTGACCTGGCTGATAGTTGGGATTGGCACGCCGACGACGATCAGCTTGTTCGTCGAACGGCCCGTTGAAGGTGGCCATGTGCCTCATTCCAGGTCTCCTCGCTGCGTTGGAGCCATGAGTTAACAGCAGGTAAGTCGGAAGGCTCCCCGGACCATGGGAATAGGGGAGGTTGGAAACCCAGAACACATTGGAAAGGAGTGAGGCCTGTGGCTGGCTTGCGTAGGGAGTTCTGAGCATATTCGGCCCAGAACAGATAACGACTCCAGTCCGCCTGATTTTGGTGGCAGTAGGAGCGGAGGTAGCGGGTGAGCTCCTGATTTAAACGTTCCACCTGGCCATTGGACTGAGGGTGATAACCAGAGGTGAGGCTGACGTTGACATTCAGCTTTTGACAGAAGGCCAACCAGACTCGGGAGGTGAATTGTGGCCCCCGATCAGAGACTATGTCCTCAGGAAGACCATAGAATCTGAACACGTAATTGCATAAGGATTCGGCCGTTTCCAGAGCAGTGGGCAGTTTGGGCAGAGGGATCAAGCGACATGTCTTTGAGAAACGGTCAATAACTGTGAGGATAGTGGTATGACCCCTGGACAAGGGTAGATCAGTGATAAAGTCTATGGCTATATGTGACCAGGGGCGTTGTGGAATGGGTAGAGGTTGTAAGAGGCCTGCAGGTAGTTGGTGAGAGGGTTTGGTTACATTACATGTGGAACAGTCCCGATGTATGCTATAGTCTCTGTCTGCAAAGTGGGCCACCAGAAGCGATTGGTGAGTAGCTGTACAGTGGCGGCGATACCTGGATGACCAGAACTGGGAGTCGAGTGAACCCATTGAATGACTCTTTGACGCAGGGCACGCGGCACGTAAGTGAGATTAGGTGGGCTTTCGGCTGGTGGTGGATCGGTGGCCTGAGCCTCTGTGATCTCCGTCATGATATCCCATTGTATGGGAGCGAGAACCAGGGTAGAAGGGATGATGGACTCACAGGAGGGTGGTTGCAAGGATGACTCATAAAGTCTTGACAGAGCGTCTGCCTTCGTGTTCTGAGTGCCTGGGCGGTATGTCACAGTGAAGTTGAATCGTGTAAAGAATAAAGACCATCTTGCCTGCCTGTGATTGAGTCTCTTGGCAGATCTCAAGTACTCCAGGTTGCGATGATCAGTCAGCACTGTAAATGGGTGTTTAGCTCCCTCGAGCCAATGGCGCCACTCCTCCAAAGCTGCCTTCATAGCGAGGAGTTCTCGATTGCCCACATCGTAGTTCTGCTCTGTGGGGCTGAGTTTGCGAGAGAATAATGCACAAGGAAACAATTTAGGAGGATTACCATGTCACTGAGAGAGAATAGTACCGATGCCAGTGCTGCAAGCATCCACCTCCACAATGAACTCCTGCTCAGGATCGGGATGATGCAGGATGGTGGTGAATCTCTCCTTAAGTTCTTGGAATGCGGAACTGGCAGCCAGTGTCCAGACGAGACGCTGTCTCCCCTTCTTGATCATCGATGTCATGGGTGCTGCAATTGTGCTGAAATTGCGAATGAATCGTCGATAGAAATTAGCAAATCCCAGAAATCATTGCAACTCCTTTAAAGTGGCAGGCTGAGGACAGTTAACCACAGATTGCACCTTCTTGTCATCCATGGCTACCCCTCCAGAGCTGATCACATATCCGAGGAAGGACACAGTGCTCTGGTGAAATTCACATTTCTCAGACTTGGCATACAGTTGATGGGTAATGAGACGCTGGAGAACAGAACGAACATGCTTGACGTGATCCTTGTAGGAGTCCGAGTAGATCAAGATATCATCTATATATACGATGACCCAACGATTTAGCATGTCTCGGAACACATCATTGATAAATGACTGAAATACAGAAGGACGGTTGGACAGCCCGAACGGCATAACAAGATATTCGTAGTGCCCAGATGTAGTGGAGAAGGCCGTCTTCCACTCATCCCCCTCCCGGATATGGATGAGATTGTAAGCACTGCGAAGGTCCAGCTTGGTGAAATACTTGGCCGTCCGCAGTTGTTCCAAGGCTGCTGGGACTAGTGGTAGGGGGTAACGGAATTTGACAGTGATTTCATTTAGACCACGGTAGTCAATGCAAGGACGGAGACCTCCATCTTTCTTTTTAACGAAGAAGAATCCGGCTGAAGCAGGTGAGGTGGAGGGTCGAATGAAGCCCTTAGTTAACTCCTCCTTGATATATGATTCCATGGCTTCAGACTCGGGTTGTGACAGGGGGAAAACTCGGCCTTTGGGGGGATGTGAACCAGATAGAAGGTTGATAGCACAGTTACTTGAACGATGGGGAGGTAATTGGGATGCTTTAGCCTTGCTGAATGCCTCGATTAAATCGTGATACTCCATGGGGATTTTGGGTGCAGCGATTGGGTTATTCTCAGTCTCGTGAGGAGTCAGGTTCAGACAATGTTGGCGGCAGGATTCAGACCACTGAGTTATCTGTTTCTTGGACCAGGAAATACACGGGTTATGCTTCTCGAGCCAGGGCAGTCCCAGGATAATGGGCGTTTGAGGGGATTGAAAAACAAACAAACGGATAGTCTCAGTGTGGAGGGCTCCTGTGCGCAGTGATAAATCCTCTGTGATGAACTGAATCCGACCAGAGCCCAAAGGACGCCCATCTAATGCTGCCACTGCCAAACGAGATTCACATGGAAAAAGGGGAATTTTACGAGTTTTGGAGAATTCGGAATCAATGAAATTTCCTGCTGCCCCAGAATCTATAAGAGCTGTAGTGTCAATAAGCTCCCCATTAACCCTTAAAGTAACTGGTATTTGTAATACAGTAGTTAGATTGGAAGTCTGACTCACCGCAGAAGGGTTACGAGACGGTCGAGTGGGGCAGGAAGCTCTCATATGTCCAGAGAGACCGCAGTATAGACAGAGGTTCTGGCGAACACGTCTCTCTCTCTCCTCCGCACTGAGATGAGTATAACCGATCTGCATCGCTTCAGTCTCAGGTGGTAGATGCCTCATAACCATGGGAGCCGAAGAGAAGCGAGGTGGTTGTCGAGAGCGGATGAGGTTGTCAATGCGAATCGCCAGCTCAATGAATTGTCCCAGAGATCTACCCTCATCACGGCAGGCCAGTTCAGATTGTAGGTCAGCATTGAGTCCCTTGCGGAAGAGGAGCTTGAGGGGATCATCCAACCACCCTGTCTGACCAGCGAGCGTGCGGAAGGATAGTGCGTAGTCAGCTGCTGAACTTCTTCCTTGACGGAGGGATAATAACTGCTCGCCTACCTCTTTGCCACCCTCGGGGTGTTCGAACACCTCCTTGAAGCGTTGAATGAAACTGGTAAATGAGGGGAAAACGATGCGGTCCTCACTCCACACTGCCGTGGCCCAATCCAACGCCCTACCAGTTAGGAGCGAACAAACAAAGGCAATGCGACTACTGTCCGTGGGATATAGCATAGGCTGTTGATTAATGAACATCGAGCATTGGAGCAGAAACCCCTTACACTTCGTGGGTGATCCATCAAACTTTTCTGGAAATGCCAAGCGAGGGCTGGTGGTGACGGCAGCCGTTGCCGGAGCGTGTGGAGGTGGGTTAAACGGCGGAGAGCTCTCCTCGGGTGGTGGTATCCGCAGAGCTCGCGGAGTCGTTACCAGCTCCTCTGTGAGTGAGGTAAGTCGGTTAAGCTGTTGTTGCTGAGAAGCCAGTACTGACGCTTGAGCGGTTACCTCCGCGGTGAAGTGATAGAAAGCCGCTGGATCGACTTGTGGCGAAGTCTTCTGTAATGACGATTCAGTGACGTTGGGATCCATGTGCAGCTTTATTAACAACCAGACAGTCAAAGTTCAGTCAACAGTATACAGGGGTAACGTAGGCAAGGCAGAATCATAACCAGAGTCCATGCAAAGGGTCGAGGCAGGCGGCAGACAGAGGAGAGAGTAAATCCAAAAACAGAGCAAGGTCAAAGAAGCAAGCAGCGAACGATCAGACAGGTCTAAACAATCCAGGTAGGCAACAGGTAATCAAACAAGGTATTAACGCTCAGAAATGTCAGCAGTAGCAAAAACAAGACTTCGCAATGAGGGTAAGGTAGGCACCGCTTAAATAGTCATGATGATGATAAGCACCTGTGCAGGTAATCAATTTCAGGCATGGGGTGATGGGAAATGAAGTCCTTAAGAACAGTTAGTACTCCGGTGACGGTTCCCTCTGGTGGTGATCAGAGGGAGCCACAGAGGCTTGATTTGTGACAGTAAGTAATATGCACTACTGTTGAATTTTGGTCAGTAAGATTTTTTTTCTTCCTTTTGAAGAAATTAGACACATTGTATACTATATAACATAATAATTAATACATTTAGTCAGCATTAACCTGACAAAAAGTGACAGTAAAGATATTTGTCTTTATAAATTTTAAAATTTCTATTCATCATAACCTATTCACCTAAGATGCCTGACTCACAGTTTCATTTTCAAAATGACATTTTAAAATATATTCAAATAGAAAATAATTATTTGAAACTGTAATAATGTTTCACAAACAATTCTGTTTTTACTGCATTTGAGATCGAATATATGCCATCTTGATGAGCATAAGAGACTTCTTTCAAAAACATTTAATATTCTTACCAGCCCTAACTTTTGAATGGTAGTGTATAGACCGCATATTGTTAATATTTCATTATATTATAGTCTACATCTATGCTAAACTTTGACCCCTTGATCTCAAGAAAACAATATACACTTAACCAATGGCATGAGTTTGGGGGCGGGACTAGCTTTTCATCCAAACAATGGAAGATCCAGGGAGTATTTGAAAAATCTGATTGGAAACATTTATTATCTTTGCATTTTTGCTGATGCCACAGAAATTACACACATCATCTTTAAACCAAAGCAAAAATTTAATTTTTGAGGTGTAGGAAACCATTCCACTATGTTTCATATGGTAATATGAAAGCCAAAGTCAAGCAACTGACAAAGGTGGAATGCCAATAAACAGATTTTAGCTAAAAATATGCAAAAGCACAATACAAGGCTGGCAGTAGCTATTTATATTAGCTCAAGATGTTCAGATTGTGATGTTGACATTTTTACTGGTTAGATTTGATAAATTTATGAATAGTTTTCAGAACCTGTGTGTAATTAAGTATTTATTCACGTTGAATTTAACCTCCTAGAGTTCCCACCTTTTGTGGCATTGAGTTTTGTCTTAGCAGGAGAGCGAAGTCTTTGTTTATATTGATTGAATACTAGCCACCCCCAGTCAGATGCTGCAATGATTGGTGACTCTCTCTGGAGTGATCAAATGACCTCACTGTTCCCGATATTCATTCTTAACTGATATATACAAATCAAATTACTCGAGATAAACATGGTGTGTCATAGAGAGGGCGTGTCTGAAGAAGCGAATAGGAAAATACAGTACGGTGTGATTAAGATGCCTACTTACAGAGACTACAGTTAGGCAGTGGATCATTGTGTGCAGGGTGTGGTGCTGTTTCTGTGTTCTGGTATGGAAGTGCTGCCTCTGTTATGTCTAGTCTTACCTCAAATGACTCTGATCTTGGCCAGTGTTTGGATTTAAATTAATTCTGGCTCCTCTATCTGCAGTGGTATCAAATCTGTAGCAGTAGCTTGGCCTCCTTTACGTCCACCTGCAGACAATATGCAGCGTGAGCCACCTAGTTTTGTGTATGCTCAAAGTCATTCATCACCTTTTTTGCAGTCTTCTTCATCAGATTAATCAAATTTAAAAAATAACGAGATGTCAAAGGAGAATGTAAGATGCAAGAGGGGTTTTGCATCACCCTAAAGGGTTTATTTTGTGATTATGACTACATTATTGCTGATTACATGGCTAAATTAAGATGAGTCTGTCATTATTCACCTTCATGTTCACCTGTGTGACGTGGCTGACTTCTTTGGAAAACAAAAGGTGAATTTTTTTTAAATAGCCTGCCTTGTGCTTTTCCTTACAATTAAAGTGAATAGGAGCTGGATGTGTTAAGCTACAAAATGACACAGAAGCATTATATAAGTATCATAAATGTTATCACAATGTTTGCACTAACAATGTATCTTTGTGAGGAACAATGTTTTTTTAATTTCAATTGATTCATCACACAAAGCTACCATACTCCTTCAGAATACTCAGAATATCTCACAAGTCATGTGAACTGCTTTTATGATACATTTGATGGAGGTTGTTTGTGATTTTAGACCTTGAGAGTTCTAGTCCCCATTCACTTTCATTATATGAAAAAGAGCAACCAGGACGTTCTCTGAAAATTCATCTTTTTAAATCCACGGAAGAAATAATATCATGGGGTTTGGGATGACATGTTGTGAGTAAATGATGCCAGAGTGTCATTTTGGCGTGAAGGATCTCTGTGAAAAAAGAAGACACTTTTAAAAAAAACAGAGCACTTACTACAGAAATCATATACTGTACTTTAAAAAATTATAATTATGTGCAAATTAAATGTAATGTTTTCTGGCACTTAGCTGCATAATTGCAATTAAATGGAAATGTATTGTATTTTAATTTGGTAAGAAAGGAATTAGTTGAATTTGCGCTTTTTGACTCACTTACGTAGGACTCAGTAATCTTTATATGTAATTTAATTAATTACTTTTAATGTCTTGGAAATATGGGTGTGAACAGATGCTTGAACATAACAAGCAGTTATGGAAACCCAATTATACTTTATGTAAGTTCTATTGAAAACTTTGTATGAATAAAAACATACAGTTTAAAATTATAATCATGTACTTAACAGGTGCTTTGTCATTCAACACATCAAGATAAGTCTAAGATTATTGAAACTGATTCAGTATTTACTTTGAAATAAAACTTTTATTTTGGCAGTATACTAAGGCACTTTTTGAAAAGTGTCCTCATTTTGTGGGGAAACAGTCATTGTATTTCATTTCGTTAATATTATATTATCTGCAAGTACTTTTGTAAAAATATACTTTTAAGATTTGTAGTACACTACAAGTGCAATACAGTTAAGTGCTCTTCTTTTTCACAAGGAATCCCTTTGTAAATGCATTTTTTTTATCATAAAAATGTTGAAAAAGGCTACAGAGTGACATGAGATAAACTAGAACAGCTACTGTATGTAGAAAATTGGTGACCTGGGGCGGTCAGGTATACAGGTGCATCTCAATAAATTCGATGTCGTGGAAAAGTTCATTATTTCAGTAATTCAACTCAAATGTGAAACTCGTGTATTAAATAAATTCAATGCACACAGACTGAAGTAGTTTAGGTCTTTGGTTCTTTTAATTGTGATGATTTTGGTTCACATTTAACAAAAACCCAAATTCACTCTCTCAACAAATTAGAATATGGTGACATGCCAATCAGCTAATCAACTCAAAACACCTGCAAAGGTTTCCTGAGCCTTCAAAATGGTCTCTCGGTTTTTTTCACTAGGCTACACAATCATGGGGAAGGACTGCTGATCTGACAGTTGTTCAGAAGACAACCATTGACACCCTTCACAAGGAGGATAAGCCACAAACATTCATTGCCAAAGAAGATGGCTGTTCACAGAGTGCTGTATCAAAGCATGTTAACGGAGAGTTGCGTGGAAGGAAAAAGTGTGGAAGAAAAAGATGCAAAACCAACCGAGAGAACCGCAGCCTTATGAGGATTGTCAAGCAAAATCGATTCAAGAATTTGAGTGAACTTCACAAGGAATGGACTGAGGCTGGGGTCAAGGCAACAAAAGCCACCACACACAGACGTGTCAAGAAATATGGCTACAGTTGTCGTATTCCTCTTGATAAGCAACTCCTGAACCACAGACAACATCAGAGGCTTCTTACCTGGGCTAAGGAGAAGAAGAAATGGACTGTTGCCCAGTGGTCCAAAGTCCTCTTTAGATGAGAGCAAGTTTTGTTTTCATTTGGAAACCAAGGTCCTAGCGTCTGGAGGAAGGGGTGGAGAAGCTCATAGCCCAAGTTGCTTGAAGTCTAGTGTTAAGTTTCCACAGTCTGTGATGATTTGGGATGCAATGTCATCTGCTGGTGTTGGCCCATTGTGTTTTTTGAAAACCAACGTCATGCACATTTACCAGAAATTTTGGAGCACTTCATGCTTCCTTCTGCAGACAAGCTTCATGGAGATGCTGATTTAATTTTCCAGCAAGACTTGGCACCTGCCCACACTCCCAAAAGCACCAAAAGCTGGTTCAATGACCATGGTGTTGGTGTGCTTGAATGGCCAGCAAACTCACCAGACCTGAACCCCATAGAAAAATTTATGGGGTATTGTCAAGAGGAAAAATGAGAAACAAGAGACCAAAAAAATTGCAGATGAGCTGAAGGCCACTGTCAAGAAACCAGGGCTTCCATACCACCTCAGCAGTGCCACAAAACTGATCACCTCCATGCCACGCCGAATTGAGGCAGTAATTCAAGCAAAAGGAGCCAAGTATTGAGTACATGTACAGTAAAAACATACTTTCCAGAAGCCCAACAATACACTAAAAATGTTTTTTATTTTTTATTTGCACAACTCATCACAATGTTAAAAGCAACCAAAGGACTTAAATACTTCAGTCTGGGTGATGAATGAGTTTTAATACACAAGTTTCAAAATTGAGTTGAATGACTGAATAAAATTGACTGTTCCACGACCATTTATTTATGAGAGGCATCTGTATATATATATTATATATATTATATATATATATATATATCCAAGATATATATTCAGTGTGACCAATCAGAATGAAGTACTCAAGCGAGCCATGCTATTTCACTGTTATGATTTTATTGCTTTATTGATTTTATAGTTTTTTCCTGGGGAGCTATTTAATTGTGTATTTTACATGTGTAAACATCTATGCTTTGGAAAGGGTTATGAGTTATGCTAAATCAATTAAAATGTTAAAATAAGAGGGAGAAACAAGGTTATACTGGTTAAAAGAAATGCAGAGAGTGGGGTGGGGTACAGAGAAATTCAGGAAAATACATATAGGTTTTCCTATTTTCACTAATGCAACCTGTGTCATTATAATACTCACTCTGTGTGCATGTGCTCACCATTTATGTCAGCCGCTGAGGGGGGAGGATGTGGGTGGAGTTATAGCCGTTCTCTCCTCCATCTGGCTGTACGCTCTCTTAGACACACAGTCACCTGGGAGGAGAGAGCTACAAAGAGAGAGTCACTGAGAGTGAGGGAGAGAGATGCAGTAACAGAAGGCAAGGCCCTCGTCATTTTGCTCACACACATACGAGGAGGAAGAGCAGGGAGAGAGGGAGAGTCAGAGACGGATAGGAGAGGTGGTCGCCATGGAGCAGCCAGCCTCATCCCCGTCCACTCATCGGCGTAGCGAAAGCTCGGTCAGAGAGTCTCTTTTCTTTCCTGTTTTGGAACGCAACGAGCAGGAGCGACTGGAGGCCCTGATGCGACGTTCCATGGGGCGGAACCTGCTGGCAGACCAGAGGCCCAAACGCTGGACCTGGGGCGGACCTCCAGGAGTCTGCGAGGGTGAGTGTGTGTGCGCTTGCGAGGGCGTGGAGGGTCCCTTGTGTGTACTACTCTCAGGGCCGTGGGGAGCGGGAATGAATGGAGAGATAGGAAAACAGGGTGTGGGAACTGCACTGCAGCCCTTTTGTTTTAAAACCGAATGGGATATTGACTGATACAGCAGCTGTGGGATGAAAATGCAGCTGTTTTATGAGGGAGCTGCAGTAACACACAGACATCGAGCTGTTGCTGATCTCAAGGAGTCGCCTCAGTCGCATAAAAACACTGTCTCAAGGTTAGCACTGTCAATGATCGATGACAGACTCGTAGGCTTTGTAAATCATCTGTGCAATAGCTGCCTGGGGGCAAGAGGCAATTTGAGCTGTTTTAGCTAGAGAACAAACACACTAAACTGTGCTGTCACTATGACTGCACAGGGTATATTAGACTGCGCAGCCAAAGGCTTTTTGCTCTGTCACTGCTTTGTTCTGACTTTAAATAATGCCTTTTTTCCCTGAACATTTCAATTACACAAGCCTACACTGAAACAGTTTATTGGAGAATGTTTTTCAAGAAAAGGCTATTTCAGTCTTTCTACTTTCAAAGTCTCATGTTCAGTTCTATGGGTTACTTGCAGTTTCTTTGATATGGTGAAATTTACTAGTGATTTCTGAATTTAAATTGTTTTTACACTATTTTTTTTTTCAGTGTATAACTCCTCAGTAGACCTGAGGCTCAGGTAAATCAAATTAAGAAAATAATGCTGCTTTCAAGACAGATGTGAAAGCACCACCCTGAATCTGTGGTGCATTCATAACTACATCAATTATTTACACTGTCCAAGAGCAGAGCCTTAAGCTTGATCCTGAGTCAGTCTAAGAATATATGTAGACGACATGCATGTAGCGTCTGTTTTGCTTTGTGGACAAGGATTGAGAATAAGTTTATGGTCGCCCTTGGAAAACATTAGGCTCTCTGATAACCTGATATCATCGCATCAGCTGCATGCTGTGCTGTGGGTTATTTCATCTTGCAGCATATTACCATGCTGGTTTATTAGCAAAATTACTTTTTTTATACAAAGAAAAATGCTCTGCTGGAAATTATGCAGCTTCCCTTCAGAGAAAAAAACTGCTGACGGCGTATACCAGTATTTCACTGGAACACACTGTTAAGACTTTTCATAATATTCACTGTGATCTTGTGAAATACTCGTTCGTGCTCATGCACCTGTACTTTCTCTGCTTTGCATCACCTGCCGCACAGGTGATCCTAAGATTGCCCCGCCCTCTCCTGCTGCTTCAGCCTCCTTAGCCAATGACCCCGCTGCTCACCCTCCTGCCAGCAAATCCAGGAACGGTACTGACTTCCTGCTGCTTTATGTGTCATCCCCGTTCACTTCCCTTAAGATTCAGTCACAGTGATTCAGATGTTGTGGTTGCATGAGATTTTACATAAGTGTAGTAGGTTATATGTGTCCTAAGATCTACACTAATGTTCAAAAGTTTATGGTCGGTAAGATTTTAAAAAAGTCTTATGCTCCCCAAGGCTTCATTTATTTGATCATGAATACAGTAAAATCTGTAATATTGGAAATATGTCACATGATCCTTCAGAAATCATTCTAATATGCTGACCTGGTGATCAAGAGACATTTCTTACTGTTATCAGTGTTGGAAAGAGTTGGGCTGCTTAATATATTTTTGGAAACCATGATACATTTTTTTTAGGATTCTTTGATGAATAAAAGGTTAAGAAACAAGAATTATTTGAATAGAAATTTTTTTTTATACATGTTAATATCACTAAAATAAAATAAATCTTACTGACCCCAAACTTTTGAACGGAAGTGTATTGGCCTTATCCATGTTCTTGTTTATTTCAGTGGTGAGTTTTATTTTTAATGGTGCTTGCTAAGGCATCACTAATGTTATTGTTCATATATTAATTTTCCACTTATTTCACATCATTTCTAAGTGAACTGACTTAAAATTTGTGCCTGACAGATGATAAAACAAATCTTTGAATGAGGGACGTGAATGTATCTAGGGACCAGAATCACGAGAACACCCTAGAATCAGTTAGAATCATTTAGAACACCATAGCAACCAAACAGCAATATAGCAAATATTTATTAACTTATAAATAATTGGCGTTTATATTGTTTTCTATGATATATTGTATACATTTTTATTGTACTGAAGTCAAATAAAATGATATAAATATCATCTGAAAAATATTATTGTAATATAAAAAGACAACCAGGATAGACACATTTTCAAACAAATACACGGTTATAGTGTTATCCACAGAAAACAAATGGATCTCGATTTTTCCACGGACCCCCAAAGACCAATTTTAAATGCTCTGCATTAAAAACCTCTCAGAACATCTTAGCAACTACATAGCAGCACCCTGGAAACCAAACACAACGTCAAAAAAATGATGGTATTTGATTTTGCAAAGTCAAGCACCACTCACATTTTCTTCACAAAATGTACAAGTCTAGTTGTAATCATCATTATATTCTTTGGAGTGTATGTTTGTCAGCAACTGTAGCCTGTATTTATGCTGCAGCACCCTGACAACACCCTATTATCAGGTTTTGCATGGGCAAGCACCTCCTTTCTTTTTTTGTTTTTTTGAGTGTCTTTTTCTTTAAGGTGAACGTAAACATTGTATTAATGAGGAAATTGAACTGTCTGGATTTAAAACCAATCATAGGTCCCATAACAGGACATAGAGTTTAGATGCATCAGCTATGGAGTCTGCTATATTGTTCCTCACCTAGTAAGGGATCCGGATGCACAAGAAAGGAAGTGTAATCCGGATCCGCCTACAGCTGCATTGCACCCCCTTAAAGAATGCAGAGGGGTTCTCATCTGTCAGCTCATTGTAAATGCAGGCCAGCTTAGCAAACTCCCCTGCAAATCCTACGAGCAACATCACAAATGAGCTACATAAACTCAGAAATCTACCTCATATGAAAATGAGCCTGCCGCTCATGAAAGTCTTTGATCAGTGTAAATATTCATACCTAAATGGCCACTAATTATTAATCAGAAAGAAAGCCTCTGGCATTTACCTTCAAAATTAACTTTTCATCTGTAAGTCTCTGGGTGAATTAACATCATTATGATAAGTGTATGATCGCCTGTGCCTGTGTTTTCTTTCTTCCTGGAACCTTTCGTAATACGTTTCACTACAGTTCAAGATTTTATGATTTCGCCCGAGTCCCCAGACTCTGTCTTGAGCAGGCATCTCTCCTCCTCCTCCGCTACTTTGCCCAATGTGACAGAGAAAGGCAAGTGTTTTTGCATTAACCTTCACTATTTAATTGATTTCAATTTCTGCCCCGCCCCTATTTGCTCCTTTGTCTTCCTGTGACCTCTGGCCCCTCAGTGTCTTGTCTTTGTTCCCGAATAGCCTCCTCCAGCCCTCACAGGTCTCCTTACAGGGCTTCACCCACTAGAGCCGAACGAAAGAAGGTTAGCACATCATTCTACGGACAGCTGGATGACCCCAGAGCAGCCACAACCACGAAAAGCCCTCAGGTCTGATCTGCATAGATGTGATTAACATTTTGTCAGAAAGCTCAGATATTTATATGTGGTGCAAAGCACAATGGGACACAACCCACAGAGGAGCTGGTCTCCTAGCAACTGCATTGCACAGATCTGTACATGTCCAGTTTCAGTCATGGATTTATAGCTGTAGATTTTTGAACCGGGGGTATGAATGTCCTGCAGGGGGTCTTTTGACAGATATGTGATACATATATATATTATATTTTTATTTGTATACTTCAGAATGTATTTCTAAAATGTGTACATTATATATCTTAAACATTCTAGAAGGTAAAAATGTTGATATTGATGAAAATTCAATCTTAACATTGTGTGAAGGGATAATTCAATCAAAAAATGAAAATCTTGTCATGATTTACCATCCTTCATCTTATTCCAAACCTGTATGACTTTCTTTGTTCTGTGAAACAAAAAAACTATTGATAGATATCAAAATATAAGATAAGTCAAAAGACATGAGCAAATCAGGGTTATTATAGTTTAAAAATGTAATCTTAAACAATTTAAAAAATGTTGTTACATGAAAAAAACTAAATATTAACTGAAATACAATGCAACATGCAAAAACTTACATTTATTTAATTTTAATTTTAATTCAATTAAATTAATAAAAACTATACAGACATATCTAAAACAAAAAAAACAATAACAATTACAAAAATGACTAAAACACTCACTAAAATTAACTTGAAAGCAGAAAATACAAAAAATTTATAAAATATAATTCAAATAACAAAAACTATAATAGTATCGCAGTGATACTAAATTAACACTGGAGCAAATTAATAAATGAATAGAGAATTAAAATTTTGGGATATACTATAACTTAATGCATTAGTTTTCATGAATGAACAATACTTCTGCTGCATTTATTAAAGTTAATTTACATATACATATCCTAATGCATAAAATGTAAAGTTATTTCAAGTATAAATTAGCTAATGTATTATGAACACACAGGATTCAACCATGAACAATAAATATAAATTAACATTAACATAGATTATAAATGCTGCAAAGTGTTGTTATAGACGAATACCAAGATTTTATGAAATTGAGTCTTATTGTAAAGTGTTACGAAAAAAAACAATTTTTTATATTAAATTTTTTTTATGTTTGGCTGAGAGACTATTGTTCAGGTTTTTGTAGCTTTGTGGCTGTGTTAGAACAGTGAATTGGACAAATACATAATTCTGCTGTCTGTTTTGGGTGCTTAGACTGAGAAACCCGAAAAGAGCATCGCCCAAACCTTATCTGACTCATCTATGAAAAAGCTCGAGTCTCCAACAACACCCACTCAAAGTTCTTTTACCCACAAGAACCCCAGCACACCGAAAAGGTTTTGTATTTTATCCAATTTTTTACATGTTGTCATTATTTATTTAAAGACTATTTAAAGACTTTAGTTTACTTTGTTTTTTGTTTTTTTCATTTGCAATTAGATCAAAGTCCTGTAAGAGCCACATTCTGTCCCCAGCCACGGGTCAATATCCCACTTCCCCGATGAGACACAGAGCCACAACGCCATGTTTAGAGAACAAGAGGTGGGAAGGAGAGGAGAAAGGGTCCATGGAGAGTAAAGGCTACAGCACTCTAGAGAGAAAGACCTCCAGAACAGAGAAAATCACAAAATCTACAAGCAAGGAATTTGGACATAATGCAGGTGTTGTCTTTTTAAAGGAGTAGTTAATTTAGTCCAAAAAAATTATATTCTGTCTAGTTTTATTTTAGTTTTATTTATATACTATTACAGTATTTAATATTTTGAAATAGCTTATTATTTTAGAATTTCAAGGGGTAAATTTAGTAGTTTTGTTTTTGTCATTTTTATTAGTTTTAGATTTTATTTAATATTTAAATCGTTTTTTATTTTTATATATTATATATTTATTTAGATCTATATGTTTTATTTGTATTGAGTATTTAGTACTTCAACTTAATCTTATATTTTTTCATTTGTCAAGGCAACATTTCTAACTTTCATTTTGTAAGTGTAAGTTTTCACATTTTTATTTATTTTATTTTAGTCAGTATACAGTTAATAGTTTTAGTTAATTTCAGTTAACAATAACAATACTCATTCTTTCATCATTTAAAATGGACTGACTTTTCTGATTTCAAAGCTTGCAATGGGATCTATCTCAATCATGTGACGTGGACTAAGTGCCTCCTGTCTTGTGTTTCAGAGTCTCCAGTAACTCCCACTGGGAAGGCAGGTACCACTGATGCCGAGGAGGCCTCCAGGCTGCTGACGGAGAGACGGCGCCTGGCCAGAGTACAGAAGGAGCAGGAAGAAAAGCAACGGTTAGAAGAGGAAAGGTAGAGATATTGTGTGTCTCTAGGGTCTGTGTGTCACATTTATGTGTTTGCTTCCGTATTATATATCATCATCTTCATGAATCTCAGGCTCAGGGCTGAGGAGCTCCAGAGGCAGCAGGAAGAGGAGAGACATCGGCAGGAACAGGCAGCTCGAGAGGCAGAAGGAGAAAAGACAGAGGCAGGAGGGGAGGGCTGTCAAAGAGAGCTGGAGGACAGGCACCAAAAGGAACAACGGTGGAAGGAGCTCCAGGATGAAGTGGTCAGACAGGTCAGAGGGATATTATATTACATTACATTAAAAACAATTAATTATATTAATTGTTAAAACAGTGGGAACTAAAAGTCTAGACTGATGAAAATTGTATAGATTTTATTTAATTACATTTCATAAAATATTATATTATATTATATTAGATTAGATTAGATTTTGAAAAAATAAAATACAAATAAAAAAGAACTATTACATTTCAGCAGTGGTCTCAGATGTCTGGACCTCACTGTTTAAACAAACCAAAAAAATCTAAATAATCATTACATAAATACAAAAAAGACAGTGAAACGGCAGTGATAAAACTGACTCATCAAGACAAACATACTCATCCATCCAGACACGTGCAGCACCAATCTGTCTTCTGTAGCTGTGAATATCTGTAGGGATGAATGTGATATAGTTGGAGATGTGATGTGTCATGATGTTTGGCAGAGGGAGGAAGCAGTGCAGCGCGTTCATAGAGAGGCTGAACGGAAGAGACAGGAGCGAGAGCTTCTGAAAATTCAAGAGGAGCAGGAGAGACTTCAAAGGAAGAAGGTTCTTCTTTTCTCTCTGTTTACGTATAGAAGCAAGCAATACATGGAAATGTATTAATATTGACACTATTAAAATGATTGTGCAATGTTAAGTGCATTATAAGGAAAGTAGTTTAGTAATTGTAAAGGCGTGATCTCTAAGGTCTACTTTTCTATGCACAGATTTATTACTTAATTAAAACTTAATTCAAACATTGAAGAGTGTGCGGAGTCAACAAGAAACTGTTTGCAACATATTTGAGTTTTCAATATTCAAGATGTATTTAAATAGAAACAAAGTGTGATTCTATCCATTTATCCAGGAATTGATTGGGTATTTTACACACCATCTGGTTTTTGGGAGGGGTTGAAAAAAAAGAATCAAAACATAACATCAGAAAAGACTTTATTTGTCACTTTGTCTGATACTAAGAAAAAAAAGAAACTTGTTTTGAGGTCATGTTTTAATTAAAGTTTATGATGTTAATGATGTATGAGTTTGCATGTGATTTTGGCAGCGTATTGAGGAGATTATGAAAAGAACAAGAAAACCTGATGGAGAAAAGGTAAATAAATTATCAGATGACAAAGATTTACTAACTGCAGCAAATAATATTGCTTGTCATGTTTTTGAATAGAAAGAAGAGGTGCAGATGGAAGTCCCATCCCCCATATCTGTTTCCCAGTCCATCTCACCGTCTCCCTTGGAAACTGAAGGTACTGATATGACCCGTATCACTATACAGTTCTACAGTGGGCATGTAGTAACATTTAACCCTCCCTTTCACTGTGTAAATTCACTTAAACACACCTAGGCTGTTTATTATTAGTCTCTTGCTGAGTGACTCAGCATGTGGAAAATCTATTTGGTCTATACTGTAGAAAAACGAAAGACCAATCAAGTGGTGTAATTAAGAACTGAAATTCGTTTTTTCTGTCTCTTCCACAAAAATAGAATGTTGATAATCGGTACACATAAATCTTTTATTTAAATTTTAAATTTGTATATAAAAAATTATATATATATATTTTGGATTAAACTACATTAATCTTGCGCAACAGGTAACACAGCGATTATCAGTCCACCAAAGGCAACATCTGAGTCTCCAATCATATGCCTTGTGCCACTGGAGACAAAGAGCTGTGGGGCAGATGATCTCTCGGATGGTGTCCAGTCCATGGATGTCAGGTTAGCCTCCAACAAAATCATGCCACGTTATTTCAGAAAAAGTAGGTCTGATTATAGCATGCTAACGACATTGATAAAATATTGTCAGTCCCTGTAATAAACTAAAATATTTGTCATTGCAGCCCAGTGTCCAGAGACGAGCTTGTTCCAGAATATTCCCCCGTCAGTGAGATCTCACACAACAGCATGACTTCTGTGGCTTTGGGCGATATCCATGTTCTGACCGGGCAGGTCTCGCATCCCAAAATGTCTGCTGCTCCAGCTTTTGGTGACTGCAACAAGAATCTGATCCAGGATTGCAGTAGCGCTGCTATTGACTCATCACTTTTCCAGCGTCTTAAACCCACCTCAGACAAGCTCAACATCTAATGCAAAGGTGATTGCTAAGTCAAATGTTTGTACTGAGAGGATTTTGGACTTCTTTTTATCCTTCCATGAATCAGATAATTCTGATAACAGCCAGAATTTCTGCCATATTTGTAGGAATAAAATGTTTTATAAAATCAGGCAATTGATATATGAACAACCCCCTCTGTAAAAACCTTCAGAATACATGTAATGAAAAGCCAAATGGCCCAAAATCTCAAAACTGACCTAATGTTTTTGCTTGTAGTGTCTTGCCTTAAAGGGATATTTCACCCAAAAATGGAAGTTCTGTCATCATTTACTCACCCTCATGTCATTCCAAACATGTATGACTTTTTCATTCTTCTGTGGAACACAAAACGACATGTTCATGAGGTCAGTAGCAAAGTCTGATTAATGTATGAATCATTCAGACTAGTTTGGTGAACCTGAGCGACTTATTCATTCATGACTCAAAAGAACAACTCGTTCACTAATTGGCCATTTTCATTGTTCAAAGAAACTCATACAGGTTTGAACCAAAATGAGAGTGAGTAAGTGAGGACGGATTATTAATTTTTGGGGTAAACTATCCCTTTAACCATCACACATTTGTTGTCTTTTCTGTTTTAGACACTATTGAAGCATGGGGCTGGACTGAACTGATGGAGTTGGAGTTGAGCTGAAAGATAAGACCAGCCCTTTGTGCCTCAGCAACTTCCTGAATATCCTCTCAACAGAAGAACAAGGACTGAATGTCAAACCATGTGTTAACAGCAAAGAAGGGACAACCTGACAGCTGATTCCCCCACACATAAAATAAAGTTTTGCCTGATCCTCATAGATATTATATTTCACACCATTTCAGCTTAGTATCAACAAACAAAGCAACTGTATTAGCGCAGTCCTAGTGGTCTTCTTATTCTTGTTATACACCTGTAGCACTGATAAGTGATGCACCGTAACAATTGTAGCAGCTCCATTGTGTAATTTGTTTTATTTTGGGTGGCATAAATGACCAGCAAACCGAGCAATTATGTGCTGAGTCTGCTAATTGTGCTGTATTGTATGGCTGGCGTTTGCAAACTGTATATTGTGTAAATCCATGACTTCTCCGCATTGTCTCAGCAATCCAAGCTTTGTAGTCTGAAAGTGGGTATGAATAGATGTAAAGTGTGATATTATTCCACCATAACGCTGTTATTCTGGCATTAATGTGTTATTAGTCAACAGCAGTTAGACGATATGGGTACCTATACAGAAAAAAAGTGTACTTCTAATATAATTTATTGTGTAAAAGTTTAAAAAGGGAATTAAAAGTGCACAATTTCATTGTGTTGAATAGCATAGTGCTTTTAATTCTTCATGGACTTTTTCTGTATTGTTTTGTTATATGACATCATTGCACACAGCTCTATGCAGATCAAGAAAACCAAGCAACCATAAAGAACAACACGAATCAAGGTAATTCAGCATTCTTACAACTGTACAGTAGTGACTCAAAAGATCTGTACTTCCTGAGTATGTTGCTTAAAATACTCTGTTTACCATCTTGTATACTCAGGGTGTTAGTGAGCTTTGCATGTGAGCTCAGTTCTTTTGCTGTTTGGTGGTGATATCATGATGCTGTTGTGGAAAACTTCAGATGCACTGGATTGCTTCAGGACCAATAAACAAATTTCTTGAAAGATGTAAGTTTCTATCTATTGATCTATCTAGCATCACAAAAACTTGGGATGTTGATTACGTTTTTGATTATACAGAGAATGATGGGTTAATACTGAAATTCAGCACTTCAAAAGACATTTGAGAAAAGGTGCATGAATCACTTTGAAGTTGCTGAACCAAGAGATATTGACATAAAAAATAAAACATCACACCTTGATCTTTCCTTATTTACAATTTATAAATTGTAATTTGAAATTTTTTATGTAAAAAAAAAAAACATTATTATATTGAGACATACAGCACATGCAGCAATGTGTGTGTGTGTACCTACTTAACCATATTTTGGGGACAAACGTGTACCCAAAAGTGAGGAAAACCTTTGTAAAATTGGTATAAAAATAAAGTAAACAAAAGTTTTTTGCAATTGTAAAAATGCAGAAAGTTTTCTGTGAGGGTTAGGGGTGGGATTAGGTTAAAAAGTGTATAACTATGTGTATATAAAAACAGTAGAAGTTGTAATGTCCCCAATTAGATAGCTAAGTAAATGTGTGCGTGCGTGCGTTTCTGTGACAAATGAGTACATAAATTTGTATAATGACAAAGGTTTGACATAGGTATTACAAGGAGAAGGTGTCTTTTCAGGACATTACCCCATGTCCCACTTTTCAAAACGCATACAAATCACACAGAATGGAGTGTATTGAAAAACTGAAATAGCACAAAGTCTCCTGTAAGGGGTAGGTTTGGTGTAGGGCAATAGAATATACGGTATGTACAGTATAAAAACCATTACGCCTATGCGATGTCCCCACTTTTCACAAAAACAAAACTGTGGTGCTTGTGTGTGTGGGTGTGTGTGTGTGTGTGTGTGTGTGTGTGTTGTGGTGGGAACATAAATATATGACATGGGATATATGGATAGATTAAAAGCTTGTGTACCAAAAGGGGGAAATGTTTCACAGTGGTATTGTAAAACAAACCATGGTTTGATATTTTGGGCATTAACTTTTATTTCTGTTTCATGAATCGTTGTTTGCGAGAGTAGATTCGTAGATAGATAGATAGATAGATAGATAGATAGAGCATAAAATTAAACACGTTAACATTTAAAAAACGTGCCAACCACTTGTTAAAACAAATTACATGTTATATAATGATAGTAGAAATATTGATTAGGGGGAATTTCGTAAAAGTAAAAAAAATATGTTTAAAACGTGGGTGGCACTACAAGAGGTGACTGTAGGGTCCAGTGTCCGTCACATGCCTCATGGTGAGGGTGATGATGAAAAACGGACGCCAGTGTTGCCAGATTGGGCAGTTTTGAATTTGATTGTGTGGGTAAAAATTGGCTTGTGCGGGTGGACAAAATTTGGGCTGGTTTGGGGTCAGTTTGGCGGTTTTCAAACATATAAATTGCATAGGCTAATTGTTTAAAAAAACAAGCCCACATATGCATGTACTCTGCATCCAATCAGTCATCACAGCGTACTACACACACACACACTGCAGAGGCGCTGGTGCTGAATGTAAACGTCGACAGCCGCGCTTATCACGAGGGCTCAGCAGATGTAGTACTCCTGTAAAGGATGATATGAAATGAAAAAGCGCAAGCGATGCTTCTTCACCGATGCTTTATCATGAATGAAGCATATCGCGAGAACTCCCTCTACAAATGCACTCAATGGCGCGCACATTTTCGTTCAACCAATCACACACATCCATCTCCAGCTATGATAATATAACATATTAATTTGAAGCAATAACTCTTATGTTAAATCCCAAAATAATTGTAACATATATTTTGATTAACACAGTAATTATAATAATTATGGAAATCGAATATAAATCTGTAAATAATCCCTTAAAGGAGAAACACATAAGAAAATGGATAGTGATAATTATGAAACATCACAAGAAATATATACATATAGGAAGAATAAACTGATAATAATAATAATTATGAGAATGATTCAGTATACCACACAGACAGACGTTGATTCGTGAGTGGCAGGTTTTTAGCGTGATAAGTTATAACGTATCTGATTCTGAATGTAGTATGACTGTATATTCAAGTTAATCACAATGCCTAAATATAAGTTAAAGAGTGGGAGAGTGAGATGACACGAAGGCTCCATCACTGCAACTCCGAAATCAGAGCACATTTGAATGAATTAATCAAAACCGAAACTAAATATCTCTGTTTTTACGATCCTGTCTTTTATCTTTTAAACGTTCTAGATTGATAAATCCTTGAAAACTGCTAGACTTGATTAGTTTTGACTGTGCAGAGCTCTGTATTATGTTCTACAATATGAACTTAACAAGAGGCTTCCTCTAGTTCTGTGTAAAATTATAGAGCGACACGAAGGTAAGCGCATTATTGTTGTTGTTGTTTTTTAAATTGTATTATAATTCAGTAGGCCTATGTATCAATGAATGACAGTTTTGACTGTCGTGGTGTGTGCATGAACGAGTGTGAAATACCTGCTAATTACGTTGCTTTTTCCAATCACTTATATTGGGCACTTTTTGCATTTAAATTGGATTATTCTTACTGCTGACATTGAAAATGATGCATTTCTTGATTGCCGTTTTGACAGTGTTTGCTTGCATATTTTATTCATGTTCGGTAGCCTAATTCTCTTTAATGTAGGCTATTTGCCCCGATTCGATACGTTATATTTATATTATTTTGTCATTATTATTTTGTTTTAAATAGTTAAAATGGCCCTTATCAACCTTGATTTACATATTCCATCACATTATTTTGACAGTTAAAGTTTTGGGCGGGTTTTTGTGAGCTTTTGGGCTGGAAATCGTCCATCCAATCTGGCAACACTGCACGAGTCATTCGATGATTCTCTTCCGGGTCAGTCTTGTGGATGGATCACTGGGTTAAGTTGGTCGTGTGTTAAAATACATATATCAACAATCCACCAATATTTGATTCATCGTACTATAGCTTTTTAATCTGTGATGTAATTCATTGTGCGACAGTTTGTTCCTTCCTTTCTTTTGCGAAACTGGTATTTTGGTGGACGCATCGTCTAGCTGTGTGTGGAAGCCATTTCTCGGGGTATGTGAGGCTAATACTTACTAACGCTATTATAACATTATTCACTATTATTTTATTCTATAAATTGTTTATGTTCAGATGTGTTTCTCTTTTATTATGCCATACTCTAGCATCTTCATCGATCTCAGGTCATTTTGTGGTGCGCAGGCCTTTTAAATGGACCATTTGAGAAATGTGGAGGAATAATAATTAATAATGTAGTTAGTGTAATGAGTTACTGTTTCATTTGGAGTACATTTAAAATCTTATTTCTTTGTAAATGAGCATCAAGTGTCATACCTCGTTGAAGGATTGATAACATTTGTTTTTCCTGTCATTGAAATCTGGGAATATTATAATTTTTTTAACTCGATTTCCAGGCTTTTGTTTTATTAAAACCATGATTTAGATAGACACTAATAAGTGTAATAGTTTAAATGTATTAATTTCACAACTGTACATAAAAATGGACAATTGCCTCATAAATATTTATAATAATGATAATAAATCAAAATCATAAAAGCAATCATGAGCGATCAGAGAAGAAATAGAAAATCATGCAGATTCACTGGTCAAAATGTGTGGAAACGTCAAAATACTTTACAGATACGTTTGTTAAAACATATGATGACCACATCCAGTGCCTATTTCAGGTTTATAATTCATATAAACTTTGGTTTTATATTTAACAGGAAAATTAGGGTTTTTAAAAAGTGCCTGGGTATATGTAATATGCCATTTTGTGCTGTGGTACTTTGATGAAAAATTACTATGTTAAAACGTTGGTCAATTTTGAGAATGAAGACCTCGGTTGCATAAATCTGGTCTCATGGCTAACAGTTTCTTGTTTTTCAAGGAAACAATGTCACGTCCGCGTTCGAGATCTCCCTTGTATTCAAGGTATTTCATCTAAAGTAAAGTCGGTGTTACAAAAATCATTATTTTGTTGTTGCATTGCTGGTTATTAACAGCTTCTTGAACCTCTCGAATATCAACAGAATCCCAACTCTTCATGGGAGGAGAGCGGAAGGATTATTTGATAACCAGATACATTCATCGGTACAGTCTGATGCGTGGAGAAACCCTGAATATGTCAACAAAGTAGAAAATAGCACACACTGGAACAAAGATTCCTATCAAGGAGAACAACATGTCGACCACTGGGCCAATTTTATTGATGCAATAGAGCATGCTCAAAAAAGAGGGGCTTCACCTATGACCAGATACCACATGCAGGGAGATGAAGAAAGGCCGCCCCATTCTCCAAGGAGACTTCCTAGAGAAAGGCTACCTTCCCCTAATCACACACATTTTGGTGTTGAAGAGCGTTACAGGATGCCAACACCAGGCTGGAACAGGAATGAAGGCGTTGATAAGGAGCTCAATTCACAACACAACCACAGAGAATTGAGGGACAGGTCTTATCCAAGACATCCAGAAGGAAGAAGACACGACAGGATGGATTATGGATATCATAATGAAGAATATGGCGATCAATATAAAAAAAGGGGCTCCTTTGCAGAGAGGTACAAGAAGGCATTTCTTTCCCTGCTTCATATGTTTGACGTGGATGGAGAGGAACGAAGAAAAGAAGAAAGGATTCAGTCACTTTCTTTGATGGATAAATGTTTTTCTAATTGCATCTGTTACATTTTATCTCTTTAATTTTACATTTTAGTTAGTAATGTATTTAATAAATTAAATCTTTATTGTAACCCCTTTTGTTCTATGAGATTAGTCTCCGTTAACTGTCATCATCAGCAATTGTAATATATAGATCCAGCTAATTGTACGCTAAAATCTTGCTAGCTATTATTGTAATTTCGTTCTAATCTTGGACACATGTTACTTGCTTTCTTAATACAGGTCATCAAAGTCAGATTATAGGGAGCATCACCCTCCTTCTGAAGGAAGGACAGAATTTGGTCTGCAGGATGAGTTTGTTGAGCATCACAAGGGCCTCAGCCCACGTCGTGCACCTGTCATTGTGGAACACGATCATGGAATCGCAAAGAAAGATTCAAGGAGCCGCGATCCCCCAAAAATGAGTGGCAATCTAAGGAGCAGAGATCCACCTAGAACAAGTGAAACCCAGAGGAATCGTGATCAAGATAGAAGAGACCAAGGCTATCATACGCATACTTTACAAGATAGACATGGTGGGCGACTAAATAGTAACCCCCAAGAGGAATCAAGAAAGAACTACTCTTCTTATGGAAGAGAAACTCAAGGAAGAGAGCGCTCAAGACACATGGATCAGTCTAGAATGGAGTCACATTCAAGAGACTCAGAAGCACGGAGGGAAATGGATTTGAGGGATGTGAACGATGTTGACTTGAGGAACAGAAATAGAGAATCTATCCATGATTGGGAGGAAGAGAGATCACAAAGGAATCATGGGAAAATGATGGGACAAGGGGTGGTTCGCCAAAGAGCTCAGTATCACAGGAAGCCAAACACTAATGTTGGTTCTGCGCCTAGAATGGATTTCAGTGAACAGGAGACCCTCAAGATCAAGGTGGACATGAGTCGACCCGTCAGGCAAAGCAGGTATAGTATCTTTGTCGTACCACTTTTGGTTAGGGTCAAAAGTTCATGCCTCTTTTCTGTGTCCACTGTCCTTACACCATGAAGACCTGAAGAACAACGAGCAGAAGATTCAATGGAAAAGTGTGGGGTTGCATCCAGAAAACCGATGAATGGGCCATTTTGTGTCTTATTATCGTGTACATGGGTATTGAAGATCAAACCGAAATAAGATTACTGCAAGGATGGGCAAATTATACAACCATAAAGTTTTATAATCTTCATTCAAGGTTGCCAGGATATCCCGGACGGCCCTCTGAAGAGCTTTAAAAGGGAAATGATTTGTAAGGATACTTGGAAGTGTCACTGAAGTTATCTCTTGTGATTAATCCATCCTATTCAAACCAGGGAGTAATGGGATGAATTAAGGATTGAGCTAACATTTCTGAAGTATTCATCTTGTGCTGTTGTGTTGGCACACAAATGTACATGTCTCATTCAAGCAAATGTTTGGATGTGAAAGCTACCAATCGTTCAGTAATCAGGAACATGGACCACTTCAAGGCCCTGATGTGGGTAATGTATCCTAAAATGGCACCAAGGCCTGTCGAAATTACACTGCTGGTGATCATTAACAAGAAAAGAGTTTCAGAAGGTATGTGAAGAAAATCGAAATGTACAAATCTCAGATTGCAGA
This sequence comes from Sinocyclocheilus anophthalmus, assembly GCA_018155175.1. NCBI lineage: Eukaryota > Metazoa > Chordata > Actinopteri > Cypriniformes > Cyprinidae > Sinocyclocheilus > Sinocyclocheilus anophthalmus. The sequence goes on from JADLZN010007152.1 coordinate 47,801, forward strand.
AAAAGTTCAACATGCAAGATGCAGTGTGCCATTTCTTGACATCAATGCCAAAATGCTCGAGTGTCTTACATGTGGAAGTTTGTCCTATGGAGAAAATGTGATTTTTGGATTGCCTTTCATCTTCATTCCTTCTTTAAATGGAGGGACAGAATTACCAGTTTGTGAGTAAGTCCTGTTAAAAACACATTTCTCTGCCACTAATTCCTTCATATCAGTGGCTCATCAGATGTCTGAAACACTAGACTGGAATTACATGGATCTCAGCTTAATTTGGTTAAGGATAATATTCTCCACCAGTTAACACAGGCAAAAGAAAATCAGTCCATTTTTACATCCACTTTTCGGCTCTTCAAGATGATGTCTCCACCAAAATACCAGTGCCCCACAGGGTTTGAGCACTTCTGCTTTTAGAGCTGTATTGGCTGCAGGTAAGTCAGCAACCATACAATCAAATCAAAGTCGAGTAGGTATGCATAAGTTTTCCAGATGTCCACAGCATTCAGACTGTCACCCGCTGCAGATTTTTTTCCTTGTGGGAGAAGACGTATGGCCTTGTTTGAAGGGATTAAGATGAGGCTGAAAGAACAAATTGAATCATTTAATCTGGCACTGAAGCAAAATACTTCACACAACTTTCTGTCTTCAAGAAATGTCTCACATGTGTTTGACGTTCGCCAAGCTGATTATTTGTTTGTACTGTCCTATATAATGTGTATTTGTTGATTGGAAGAAACTGCATATACAGGATAATCTGAGGCAGATTTCCACAGACACAGATCTGACTATCACTAACCTGCATTTGATGATGACAACCTCATTCAGCAATCACCCATTCTGCATTGAGTGACTACTGGAACATGTGGATGGAGCAAAGAGACTTAGGCTGAAGAAGACACACCGTTGTGATGTTTCCATTGTACAGAACCAACAGCTATCAATTCACAATGAAGTGAGAAACCAAAGAAGCATAATCAAACTATTTTACTCAAATGGACATAGCAACAGGAATGTTTTGGAGCCTTTTTATATCTACTCATTTGGCAGACACTTCTATCCCGAGTGATTTATCTGTACAGTGCCTTCAAGATCTACAATTTGTGATCCTTGCCAAACAAACCAATAACCTTGGTGTTGCTAGCACCATACATTACCAGATGACCTACAGGAGCTCCTGCATTTTGTTTACATATTTGGACTTTGGGTTAGAAATTCATCACGTTGTATCAATAAACAATGAGAACTCCGTAGACATGGCTGTGTCATGTGAAAGTATTTTAGTAATTTGCAAGATTCAAGTTTGCAAGTTTCCTAAATGTGCATCTGTTACTTTAAAGTATTTTTTAAGAATATGGCAATGAAAGAAATGGAAGACGCAAAGAGGCAACTGCAAATTCGACAATAATACCTGTTCACACATGAATTTGTTTGAAGCAACTTCCCACAGACTTTTGATTTCATCCGCAAGACAGTATAGCAGCAAGATTTGGCATATGAAATTTACATAGCAATGATTACCAAGGAAAAGTCTGAGATCATCGCTGAAATTGGAGGGTGTATCGTTTTATTCTGCGAGAAGAGGGATCTGTGAAGACCACAACCCACTGGAGATCTTCAAAACTCTTCCAGCAGTTACCTAAAGTTGATACCATCGCTACCATAATTGAGTTTATTATGAAGTTCAATGCATCTAATGCTCATCTAAGATTGCTCAACTAAGCTCACCGATCAAGATTTTGCACTGCAAGAAAAAACACATTGAGATGTTTTGACTGATCTCTGTTCGTCACCATGTGTTGGCACTCTGGAGCAAATTAGTTTACTGAAGGATCTTCTGATGAATGGAAACACGCAATGACAGTGAGAGGAGAGGCATGAACTTGCCATAATTATTATGACCTGATATATTTGTTATGCATTGTTAAATTATTTATTTAGTGATAGAGTATTTAAATGAAGGTTGAGCTGACCAAAATGTGTTGTTTTTAGCACACCGCTCAAATTGAACTGAAATTACGATTTGTTATAACAACAATCCGAATAGTGTGTGCTTGCTTTTAATTTACTGGATCACAGTGAATCAACTCACAGTGAATCGTTCCAGTTGTTAAAGTCGTTTTCCAAAAAAGGAGACCACTTTTAATTTCACTGGAAGAGACATCTTAGATTAATATAAGTAGTGCTGGTAAATTTGTAGATAAAAGGGACTATATGACTGGTAAAAGGCCAATTGTTTTGCATTAAAATAAACATTGCAGTGTTTATGGTTAATATGAAACTTTTCTATGGAAGTTTTGTACCTGAGCTTTGTACCTGATTTTATTCCAATTTATATTTATTCATGAGTGTTCATCTGGTTAATGTAAAATTTGAAAGGAAAAGGAAAGCTGTAATGAGACCTTATATCTCTGTATATCATGTGACCTCTTGTTTAGTCATTTAGGATATTCTTCAGATAGGCAGTTATCACTGGACTTAGTCAATGTGGGTCGACAACGCCTTGATTTCCTTCCCATGCTGGAGCATTCTGGGACTTACAGGGAATCAGCAGTGCATTCTGGGACATTTGCCCAGGAGATCATCACCCTTGTGCATCAAGTTAAAGGTACCAATGGATTACCTTGGTAACATATTGTGTATCTTAGAAAGAGCTTATTTTACATAGCAAAGAGTTGATTTTGGTTAACCGTTTGCTTATTTGGTTTGCAGAAAATTATTTTAGGGGCCAAGGCATCACACTTAATGAACGATTTGCAATTGAACAGTATTATTCACTCCAAGATGAGTTTAAGGAGGAAGAAGAAGAGGAGGAGATGGGAAACGTGAGACCAGTCATGAATAGGTACACATGCCAATTATTTTGTTTTTAATTATTAGTGACGCTTGCAATGATAAGCATCGCTATTATTTTTTATTTAGGGTTAATATTTTTTATTTAGGATTAAAGATTTGATTACCCCCTAATCCTACATTTAAATCCTTCTCCAAACCGTATGCGATACAATCATGAAGATTCTTGGTCTTTTATTATAGGCAACACGGAATGCCTTCATCAGAAACTCAGATCTTCTGCAAGATCGGGCCGGATCCAGTAAGTTGATCTTTTTCAGCTCCATCAGTATCAAATCATTTTAAGTATGTTGGTTCAAATTGGGATTTTTTTTTTTCCTAGCTTCAGAGACAACAGCTTGTCCCTGACCCTGGTGACCTCAGGTATGACCTGGAGCGAAGAAGACAACAGCGACTGGAGGGTGTGAAGATCACCATTGCTGGGGGAAACTTTGCTCCAATGGCTCCTGAGGGGTATGGACTGAAAAGTGTTTTTGTTGGCCATGTCTTCAGACCAGCTTTTAATGTTATTGCTATGCATTCAGATGCTGCGCTAATATATCAATATTTTCAAAACTCTGTTTTGGCACCTGCATCTCTATAATGGTGGGAATTACTGTTGTCTTTCCAAAGTCAAGAGAGTGAACCTCCCTATATGAGTGAAGATGCTGAAGAAATGGATGAGAACTTTAGGTGGTTGGAACAAGACCGTGAGCGTCAAAGGCAGTGGGTGAGTTCTTGTTGATGTGAAACATTTCTATTTTTAAGAAAGTTTGATTGTTCATACGATGACTCTTTTTGATCCTTCAGGATGGTCCCCGTCAAAGAATGCCAGTACCTAACAGACAGAACTTCAGTCAGAGGGGGAATTTCAATCGCAATAGCAGACCACTGGGACAGAGGACTTGAAATAGTATGTAATAGTAGTAAATGTATTTAGTTATATGTGTTCATATATATCTTCTTTTTTTTGACTGATCAATATACATTATTATACTTTTTTTTCTCTGACTTTCATACAGAAGTTTTTGATGTAGTGTACATTGGTTCTTTATTTTTTGTCCTCTTCATTTTGTATTTTTATCTGCAGGTGGCAGTGCATGAGGAGAAAGTCAACCATTCAAATCTGAGGTCACTTGTCAACAACAGTGTTTTTGTTGTTTCTGTTTTGATATTAGAACCACCAAGACCTTGATTCAAGGTCCACTGCTTCTCCACTTTGGTGAATCATTTTCATCCATTTTTGATTCACCCACTACCATTAGCTTGATTTAAGGAAACAGCTTTTTTATTATTATTTGAAGATGGAAACATAAAATAGGACACCTCATTGGGCAAGTTAAAGTGATAAAGATTAAGTATCACCTTGCCCTGCTCTCATCCTGAAAAATTGCTATTCTTTATTGTCAGTGAAGTAACTACAGTTTTGTTTTTGATTTGATAATCCACAATATTTACAAGGCACAAATTACAATTCATACTATATGTGAATTTAATTGCAAATTAAATGATGTATTTAAATAGCAATTTCATAGCAGTATTACAACACATGGTTAGTTTTGCTTTTATACTAAAATAGACGTTTTGTCGTACCTATGTATATGACAAAAAAATCATATTTGCTGTATCCTTCTGTGTAAACTAAAAGTAGAAATTGTTCTGTAAATAAAATCTATTTGTGCCAAAATGTTTTCAAATGAAGCTTCTGGTGTTTTCAGACCATGTCATTTATTTTACAAAACAAGAATGCAAAAGCTGTACGTGTAAAACATCTTTACAGTAGAATATTTGGTTTATACTGGTGATGATTAAGACCAACTATACAGGAACGATATAGATTGTTCCAACAGTTACGAGTCAGAATTTTATATAGTAAAACAGCACTTTAATTCTGTGCCTGGTATAACAATTTTATACTAGTGCAGGGGTGGCGAACTCCGGTCCTGGAGAGTTCAGCTCCAACCCTAATTAAAACTCACCTGCCTGTAGCTTCCTAGTAACCCTTCAGAACTTGATTAGCTTGTTCAGGTGTGTTTGATTAGGGTTGAAGCAAAACTCTGCAGGGCTGCGGCTCGCCAGGACCGACGTTCGCCACCCCTGTACTAGTGCAATCACAGTAGTAAGTTCACAGAAAAGGCACTAAATGTTTTTAACTGTTTAGACCTCCTTAAAATGTCTGTTATAGTTCAGATGGGCATTTCAATTTGATTTCCTACAGATGAAATTAATCACAGGGCAACAGTTTGAAAGAGACCTCAGCATTCTCCTCCAAAATAATGTCATATCGACACATTAGTGGCCTGTTGGGAAAAGTAGCAGAAAGCACCATAATTAATTGACTGTTTTTGTTTAGCTTCTTACAGTTACACTATCATTCAAAAGATTCAGAAAGGTTTTTTTTTTTTTTTTTTTGAAAGAGTGAAATCAACTTTGCCACATGGGAATAATTTATAAAATATTTTTAAAAAAGAATGAGTATTTTGTAATAATGTTTCACTGTATTTTACAGTATTTATGATCATATAAATGCAGCCTTGTTGAATGTAAAAGACTTCTTTCAAAAACATTATGGACCCTATACTTTTGAACAGCAGTGCATGTGTAATTCATTAGTTTAGATGCCTGTAACTCAGAAAAGCAATGTGTTGTGTAGTTACTCACCTGTTTTGATTTTCCAGTGGTGTTATTCGAATACGAAGCAGCCTTATCTTGTATCGAGGTCCAATCACATTCCCAGTGACAATCCGTAAAGAGATTTTCTGAATTGGATATAGATCCTCATCGAACTGCGCCAGGAGTCGAGTGGAGGTATACTGCTCAAACCTCAACAGCTTACTAAGCAGAAACATACAGAACTATCATTACATGATGACAAGTCAAAGATGAATGGATCTATAATATATTGTGTTATATAAACTCATTGCAGTTTACGTACTTATCTATCTGGGACTCTTTTACATTTTTGCCATTGTGCAGTCGGAGTATGACCACCCCCCAGCGCAGAAACTGGTTCCAGGTAACAAGGTCCACTCTGTAGCTTGTCTCTGTTAAAAGGAGAAATCAGAATATTGCACAAAATAATACCTTTGAGAAAACAACTTCTGCAATGAGTCGTTATAGTGCTGCTAACTCACTGCTGTAGGGGAGCTCTGCCGTAGTTGAGAAATATGCTCTTGTTTGGCCCAACCTCAAGAGTATATCCCTCCACTGGCTCATGTCATAACCTGAAAAGATGAAGGTAATTTTACATTATAAACAGCTTTTCTGTTTGTATCACTCCGCTTGCTTTGCTGTGTTTGGTTAAATCTGTTTTGCAGGTTCAAAGTAATAAATCTTTTTGTAGTGTCACGTGATCCTTCAGAAGTTCTGAATGAAGCCCAAAAAGCATTTCTTATTGTCAGTGTTGAAAACACTTGTGCTGCTTAATATTTTTGTGAAAATTAATAGGTTTCAAAAGAACAGTTTTTATTCTAAATAAAAGTACTCTTTTGATCAAATAATGTGTATTTCATAAATAAAAGTATTAATTTCTTTTTTTCTTTTTTTATTAAACTGTGATTACAGCAGAGCTGACAAGCAGCTTACTTTTACAAGAAAGTACTACTTCAGTTTTTCTACTTAACTTCATGTTTAATTCAGTGTGCTACTTGCCTTTTCTGTAATTAATTGTGACATTTACAAGTCAAAAATGTTTTCATCAGCAGAGCAGCAATAACTGGCAATATTGTGTCTAAAATGTAAGTTACCCTGCATATTCATTTACTGAATTGTTGTTTAAAAGCAAAATCACACTTGCAATCTTTAATCAGTATTCATATTTGCATTTATTGTGGTTGATTACTAGATGTATTGCTTTTACCCAGAACAGGACAGGAAGCAGGCTTGAAGGTCTCACACTGCAAACACTGGCCACTAAGGAAGTCGCTGTATGAGGGACACGGATATGCCGTAAGTTTACAGGTGTGATTCAGAGCGCACAGGTACAGGAAAACAGACCTCTGATGATCACACACAAAATAAGATTTCCCTGTGGAGAAGAGAAGGAATGAGATTACATGTTAGCCCTGTTAACACAACCTTGTAATCAACTCAATCCCACTGTGAGAATTGCATAATTTAATTATGACAGAATCTAAATTACACAGCCAGCTTTTTGCATTTTGGGTTTATTTGGAGAGCATTCTGTATCTCAATCCTGACCTTTCCCAAATGTTTTATCTTAACTTACTGACCTGAGAAGATGGTCTTGGGACATCCAGGCTGATCTAATCCACCATTGGCATAGAAATCAATATGACCATGGGTTCCTCTAAGGCCAAAGGCTGCCACAGGAAACAGTGTTTGAACGTGGAATTGTTAGGCTATGTTTGGCACACTACTATTTTAGTATTATTTTTGTAGAACATACTGTATGCATGGAATATTTGGATGACCTTCCACACTTATTCTGTGATTTCAGTAGTGTGTCTTCACATGTATGATACTTACTATTCATATCTGTGTGCAGCACATCTACAAACTGGGCATCAGTTGGATCAAGGCGTTCCTCAGGGGGAGCACTGGCAAACATTGGCCCTGCTGGGTCCAGACCTACAGTAGAGTAAACCAGGTGAAACTTCTAGTAAACAATATTTATTGGATAAGATTAACTAACTGAAGATGTTACGACCGGTTTTGTTTCATTGGCTTTCCTGAATCTCACCTGTGATTCTGCCCACCCGTCCTCCCAGCATTGCACCAATGAACCTGGCCACATGTGCGCCCAGGCTGACTCCAATCAGATGGATGGAGTCAAGAGATGCTCCCTCTTTCTGAAAGTAACACAATATCGGTTAAATTGGCAGACATTACTGACCAAAGCTATTTCAGAGCTGAAACGCTAATGAAAGACCACTGACCCTACCTCCATACTCTCTATGAAGCCGGTGATGTTCATAGCCGTACCCCGTGTGTTGGCCACAGCTGTGAAGTAATTGAGATTGGCTGCCCCTCTGTTCCAATCTACTACCAGGATGTTCATGTCCTTCTGTGCTGCTAACAAGTGTACAATGTGGTTGATCCAGATAGGCGGTGCCCCCGTGGGCCGGTACCCGTGTATGACAAAGGTAGTGGGTCTTGTTACATTAAATAGGGGTTCTTGAGTGAATTTGTGGTGGGGGAGCTCCTGACCGCATTCGAGGTTTGCACTGGTGTAGAGCAGCAGGCGCACGTACAGATAGGTCCCCATGAAAGACTCATGGAAATCCAGATCGGTGAAGTTGTCGCACTCACTGTCTTCACCTAACAACAGAAGACGCAGGCTTACTGGTCTGTATTTTGCTCTCTGTGTTTATGTGAACGAGATGAAGTTGTAAACTACTGAACCAAATAATTGTAATGGCTTGTTATACTTTTTTGTTACACTTAAATAACTTAAATGAAAATTTGAAATGTTGCTGTGGCAACTAACTATTAAATATAAAAAAAATACTAAATGGTAAATATTAAAAAATACTAAAATAACACTGTGGCATTATTACATTTTTTATGTAAAAACACATTTTAAGGAAAAATTTACACAAAAAGAAGCTGATGTTTACAACAATACATTCATTTTGTTCAAAATAAAGACAAATAAAAGTGCTTGGACACTTTCTGGTTGTGAGTTCATTTGGCTTTTAATGGGTAGGCTATTCAGTGCCTGATTAGAAATTATTTTTTATTTTTTATTTTAATCATGAAAATGTTAAGTGATGTCTACATATCACAAAATATTACCAGAACCAAAATTTTCAAATTAAACATTTTCATATCTTTGTGTTCCTCATTTAGCCTTCGGTTAGCAAGCTAACAGCTTAGCCTGCTAGTTTAGCATGGTGCTAGTTGGATCTTTTGATTAGAACAATTTCAACATAACATGCTATTTGTAATCAGACATCAAGAAGGTTTTTAAAAATGTGAAGAAGTAAAAATGGCTCAGAAAAGTGTGAGAATAGTTCTAGCATCTAGCATGCAATGAAATTCATACATGTGTTCTGTGTTTTGCTCCCTGTAGTTTCAATGTAATGCCTAGTTGATCATTTAAAAAATATTCCCAGTTCAGCTTTTCTGGAAACTGGTGATAACAATCCTTTTGTTCTGTACATTTTGGAAAACCTTACAAAGGTTAACGTCATCTCTATTCTTGCCCTATACATGTTCCCCTGCCCCCTCCTCTTCCCCCAGTAGAAAGATCTGAGATGATTACAGGTGTCAGTCACATGAGCTGCTGTATTTAACCCTCTTTCACGCTGATCTGTTACGTCTGCCATCTGCAAGCATTACTCATTACATACGTCACTGAAATAACATTGGTAATAACAGGCTACAAATTAATCCTCAAGTCCTTGGATCATTCACTGTCCTAGATACCAGAAAGAAATAATCAAAGTTAACCTCTTATTTTCCTCAGATTATTCTTCTGACCTAATCAAAACCCAGTTATGCTTCTACTTCACAACAATATGAACATGCACTTTTTGGAAACGTGAGAGGTATCCATTCTAGTAACAATGTAACATTTTTCATGGGAGACACTTGAAGTGTATTAAAATAGTTGAAATTTTGGAGCTATTCAATAGGCCATTGGGTCTTTCAGACCCCAAACACAACATAAAGGTTAATGTTGTTGCAGCTCATACTGTAACACAGCTGAACAGAATAAGTACAGAATGTTGAATCAGAAATGAAAAACTTCCCAGGTTAAATATGTCCATATAGTCAAGGCAAATTTTTTTTTTGCAAAAAAAATGGCTGAATCCTTCTCAAAAAAGAGAAATTTCCCAGAAACCCCAGATGATAAGTGTCAGTGATTCAAAATGTTAGCCAAATTAAATCAGTGTAATCTACTGGATAGAGTCCTGTCTCTTACCTTTACAAAGCATAAAGATGCTCAGCAAAATCAGGAAATGCCACAGGGACATGTCTGACAGGGGTAGACACAAGGAATAGCAAGAAAACTAAGAAACAACATTGGAGTGTCTGTAGTAAAGGAAAGAGCCCATGGAGGATGGGTTGTGGGTGGAGCGAAGGAGATTGAACGAGATCACACATGCTCACTGTGTGGTTAGTGGACAGTGTGATAAGTCAGCAGGCCAGCTTAGGACTTCCAGAAGAGTACAGAAAATCATGAAAAGAAGCATTTGGTAAACGACTTTAGAAATTGAAATTCTGCCATCATTTGCTCACCCCCATTTTGTTCCAAACCTGTATAACTTTCTTTCCTTGTTAGAATATACAAGATATTTTGAAGGATGTCTGAAGAGTTTTTTTGACCATTTATTGAAAGTCAGTGGGGTCCAATGTTTGAACCTTAACATTCTTCAAAATATTTTCTTTTGTGTTCTGCAGAAGGAAGTCATACAGGTTTAAAATTACATCAGGGCAAATAAATGTGACAAATGACAAAACTTTCATTTTTGGGTGATCAGTTCCTTGAATGTGTTTTGGACACTTCCAGTTTGTTTCTGCTTCTTCCAATGTCGGGGGTATTCAGTTGTTTTGTTTCGTATTAAAGGGCACAAGGTCACAGTGAAGTGGTTCTCCTTCCAAACCCAAAAGAGCCACATCAGCACAGATATTCAGTACATATCCTGTCAGCAAATACACACATGTAATTTTCATATTGCACCCATATAGTAGAGCATCACTGTAGGCTAAGAGCATATTTAGTCTCCAGAGAGAGGAAATGACCCAGGGTACAATTACTTTGCTTCCCTGCTGAGTGCCTTAAAATCTTGTTTCCTCTAAAATGATGTTATGTGTGAAATTAGCAATAAACCTATATCTTGTGGTCTCACCAACAAGCTTTACAGCATCTTTGCATTCCCTGCAGGTCCTGTTTATGTGAGTGTAGCAACAGAAATCACTGCAGTACAGAGGTAAGTTTCTTTGAAATTCTTTCTCAGTATGTAAATACATCTGCATGTATATTGGAGACAGCAGAAATGAGAGCATTATGACAGTGTGTCTTTGGGGTTCAGGGTCAGAACAGAAGCTGTTTTCGTCTATGTGAGGTTGAAACAGTTTAGATGGCAGATTACAGTAACTCTTCTAAACTGTCCACCCATTCCTGCATCTGATGTAGTCAATCCTATTATGGGACTCACTGATCAGGGCTCATTGTACCCATTTTTTTCTGCATCAGGCCAACAGATTAACCATTAGTCTTTTCTCATGACGGCATTAAACAGTCATTCTGTCATGTATCTACATATAATCAGATTCTCTGTGTATATGTGTACTTGTTGTTAAAAGGCTATAGGCATACACAATGAGATTTAAATCAGTTTTATTCTTATACATGAAAGATTAGTTAAATGCATATAAAATAACCCGATCAGATCAGAGTAGAATATACCTTAGCCACGTTATTTGATAGATTTAATCATGTAATGCAAAAGAATATTTTGAACAATTTCATTTTTAAATATGTAAGACACATGATGCAAAATATCTAATATGAACAGAATATGTTTTGCTTATAGTTAAAACATAGAGGATTTTAAAAGAAAAGGCTGCAATGTCTGTACAGTGATAGTTGAACATTAATAGATTATTCCTATATAAGGTCACCTTTTCATGAAATTAGAAATGAGGTCAATAGGAAGAGGAAAGACAATAGTTGAGTTCCTTTCTGAAGCAATCTCAGTCAGTGTCTGCATATAGCGCAGCTGAAGAGCAGACGGAGACTCTGACATCACATTTGCCGCCTCCTTCAGAGCATGCGAGGCTTTCATTTCTCCCTCCGCTGCGATCACCTGTTCACGATAGATTAGAACACACTTAAATATGTTCATTTTACAAAGGCTACACTTCAGTGGTCAACCACTTTACCATGAATACATTCATCATATAAACATAATCCCAATTCACAGTGTGGCCTCTGGCACACACCTTTAATTACTTGGAAATTTCCATTGAGCAAAGCCAGTTTGTTTTTCCTGCTCATTGTGCCATAGTGTGAGGACATAAAGACTCAGGTTTCCAGTCAACAATATGACTCGCATTAGAGATAGCCCTACTGTAGTTTAAGGGGAGGTCAGGTTAGCATCTCTGAACTATGTTGGAGGATGGTTAAATTAATTTAAACAATAGATGAATGGCAGATGAATAAACTAAATCTATGACAGTTTTCTTTCATGTAGATTGATTTGTCAATTTAAAACACTGAAAGGAAATACAATTAAGGTCATACGTTTACATCTCAAGAGATAATGAAAAATAAGAGATTGTGCTGTGGGGGGGGGGGGGGGGGGGGGTGGGGGTGGTGAGGGGGGGGGGGGGGTTGAATAATGAAAACGATTAAAAAGTTTTAGTGCCCTGCTTAATAGATTTATTTCCCTAGAAAGAAAAACATTTAATTATTCTATATTATTAATAACATTAAATTCATTTGTTAAATTAATTACCCATTAAGGATTCTATACATAATGTTCCATAATGTTAAACTATGAAATTTTTATTTATGTTATAATGATATCTAAGCATAGTGTATTGTAACAAAGTAATAATATTTTGTTACAGTACTTAAGTATTTTTTGAGAGTATCTGTACTTTACTTGAGGTTTTATATTTCAGCCAACTTTAACTTTTACTCCACTACATTTACTAATTAAAATGTATACTTTTACTCCAATACATTTCCCCGAAGCATATTCGTTACTTACTACAAACTAAAGTCAGAAGAAGGCCACAGACTGCAGGAAAGCAGGTTTGACGAATCAGTGGTCTGGCGTTTAAACTCCTAAACACGGGACGCGGGTTGGGCTCATGTGGGCAGGAGACTGCGCGCACAACCACGGATGATTCATTTTCCACTCAAGTCGAGTCTGGGGTGTGCGATACAGCATTGTCTGCGATAATATGGTAAGTGTTGTTGTAATTATGTGCGATCTGACATTATCAAGTAGGCTATACCTATCACCAAATCACACACAGAGTGCAAGCACGTTGATTTATTAGTCTATTAAAACTCAAAACTCCTATGCTTTTTATATTCATATAATTTATTATAGTTAACAATCTATATCACGCAAAGAGTACAGTTTTTCTGCAGATATCAGCATAACACATTTAATAATCATTTTATACAAGTTCAGTAAAGCAATAAGTGACTTACATTTTAGACATAATATTTCTTGTTTTTGCTCAATTTTGCTAACAAAAATAGTTCCAGATCACAGCACTGTTTTGCGTCTCTGAGCAATGGACGGTGTTTACTTATTGAATGAATCAGCTTTTTGAACGAATCGGTTGAATAAATGATTCAGTGATTCCCTCATTAACACAGTCAAATGCTTTGTTCCTGAAAGAATAAGCCGTCTGAACGAATCGGTTAAATCTCAACTCATTAACAGTCACTTGCTGCCACCTACTGGCGGTTTTAATTTCACATTTCTACTTTTTTTTCATGTTTTAAATTATTTCAAATATCAGTATTCAACGTTTTATGTTAAAAACAAAACATTATTTATGCATCTGTAACTGCAGGTTAAATGCATTATGTCCCCTCTGAGATACATTAAACTCTGTAAATACATCTAAATGCTATTTCGGATGCAGATTCCAGAAATGTTTTCTTATGTTGGAAAGACACTAAGTAGCCTACCAGATGAACTGCTTCTTACTCTTACCCAAAAATACAAAATGGAAGAAAGATTTAAAACTGAACACAATCTTGCTACTCAAGCTGTACATGAACATTTATATATATATATAATATATATCATAATATATATTATAATAGAAATTTATTTATTTGCTTCTTTTCATTTTGCATTTGACTTGTACTTTTACTTTCAATACTTAAGTACGTTTAAGATTTTAAAAAAATACTTTTCGTACTTAAGTACAATAAATATTAGATACTTTAAGACTTTTACTCAAGTTATATTCTAAACGGTGACTTCAACTTCGACCAGTCATTTTTTTGGTAAGATATCTGTACTTTTACTTGATTATGGCTTTCAGGTACTTTATACACCACGTCTATAATTATAATTAAATTATTCATGTAACTATTATACACCATTGAGCATACCCCCCCCCAAGAGAAGAGGAGAGATTTCCACAAAGATGAAATAACAAATTAGCAGTCACAAAATTATATTGCAGAATCTGTAAGAGGTAATCTAACTATAGGTGAAGTGGTCATCATAAATAGCAATAACCTAAAGCGAATGTCTTGACCTGCAGGTGCTTTCTTATCGCAGGTCTTTGTTTTTGAACACTGATGGCTTAGGGGGGTTACAGTTAATTTACAACCCCTGACCGTATGTGAGGCTGCGGGTGTTAAACCACCAATAGAACACATGTCTCCCCAAACTGACGAGCACAAAGCTGCAAACTATAAGACTAACTTGGCAGGCTCTGCGGACAGTTTGTGAGGTGTGTGAGTGTGTGTGTGTTTGTGACTGTGAAGGCATGTGACACGCTTTCAGTGCTCAGACACAACACTTGGGCTCTGGCATCTCTGGTGGGCCTCCTGCCTCGCTGCCATGGCTTCTCTGCAAGTGGTTGGCCCTAAGTTGACTCTTTAGCTCGACGCCTTCCACTTGATACCCCAGTTTATTGGATGCCAGCAGACATCACAGCCTGTCAGGCAAGGATACAACAATGAACATTTATATTGAAGGTATTTTATGCTCCAATCCATACTCGTGAAAAAATCAAGATTCCAAATAAGGTTTAGATTTAAAGAAGGTCTGCGTAAACGCCCATAGATGAACAATTTTGGTTCCCCTAATAACCTTTTTGGAATGTAATATTCCTGATTTCAAGGTTCTTAATGAACGTCTTGTTTACGTATGGTAACCCTCGTTCCCTGAAAGAGGGAACAGAGACGTTACGTCAGTCGTGACTGATGAATTGGGATCTTGCCCGAGAGCCCAATCACCTTCGAGTGGTAACTAAACAAGCCAATGACAGTTGGCGTGCGTGCTTCGCCACGCACACCCTGCCCCGCAGCGCGGGTATAAAAGGAGAGCGCTTGCAAACGCACATCAGTTTTTCGCTTAGGAGCCGAGACTACGTGCCCCGGCCTTACAGCGGTGGTACAGCAACTGTGGCGACGGGACGTGACGTCTCCGTTCCATCCTTCAGGGAACGAGGGTTACACAAGTAACCTAGACTTTCCCATTCAGTCAGTCCCCTTTTCAGCGTTATTCCGTGACTGACGAATTGGATCCGTATGGCAACGCACTATTGCTGACCCCCCGCCAGTGCCCTGCGGAGCCTGCAAGTCCCCCCCACCACTGGGGCGGCAGAGAGAGACAGCTGCTAGGCAGAGGTGTCCCCACTTCTGTTCCTACAGTTGTGGCATTGGATAACCTGGGAAATCGTACCAGTTGGGACGCTAAACTGAACCACATCCCGCACATAGGATTAACATGTGTAATTACACTATGGACTGCCAGCAGTACTACATATGGACGTCTCCTGCGGTATACTCAACCCCTGGGGTGAGATCACTACCCATCAGAGATGGCATTGAACGCTGCCAGGGCAGACAACGGCTTCCCGTGAGGAGACGCGTACTCGTGGAAAATCACATGTGGGATCACCCGAAGGTGTAATCACTACACACGGGCACCTGCCCCTCACAAGGGCTGACCTTGGGCTTGCACACGAGTGCTGAGCCTGGCGTCTTGCGCTCCGCCACGCCTGACCGCCGAGGGTGGGGGAGGAACTCCACCAGGGTTCGCCATGGGAAACTGATTGAGGAGCACAAAAGCGCACGTATCCGTTCCGTAGAGTGACTTGAGCTCAGCAAGCTTGATCGAGCAACCGAGCAGGGGGGGGGGGGGGGT
Organism: Sinocyclocheilus anophthalmus; assembly: GCA_018155175.1. Lineage (NCBI taxonomy): Eukaryota > Metazoa > Chordata > Actinopteri > Cypriniformes > Cyprinidae > Sinocyclocheilus > Sinocyclocheilus anophthalmus. Next base: position 63,454 of record JADLZN010007152.1, read on the forward strand.
TCGCGTGTTACTGCCGACCTGAGGCGAGTACACGAGAGGACACGGGCTCTACTCGGAGATTATAGAATCTCGCAAACGTGTTAGGCGTCTCCCAGCCGGCAGCTCTACAGATGTCTGCTATTGAGGCGCCCAGCGCCAATGCCCAAGAAGATGCCATTCCTCTCGTAGAGTGAGCTCTCACTCCTAGGGGGCATGGTAAACGTTGGGCCTGTATGCCAAGACTATAGCCTCCACTAACCAATGGGCAAGTCTTTGTTTGGAGACAGCCTTTTCCTTCTGCTGACCTCCAAAGCAGACAAAGTGCTGGTCTGAGGTCCTGAAGCTCCGCTTACAGTTCACGTAAATGCGCAGAGCGCGAACGGAACAGAGCAGAGCGATGGCTGGGTCTGCCTCCTCCCTGGGCAGCGCTTGCAAGTTCACCACCTGATCCCTGAAAGGCGTGGTGGGAACTTTGGGCACATATTCGGGCCGGGGTCTCAGGACAACGTGAGATTTACCCATACCGAATTCTAGGCACGAATCGTCGACCCGAGAATGCCTGCAGGTTCCCTACCCTCTTGACCGAGGCCAATGTGGTGAGGAGCGCTGTCTTTACTGACAGAACCTTAAGCTCTAACTGACTGGAGAGGCTCGAAGGGCTCCTCCTTCAGGGCCATGGGGACCGAGGGGAGATCCCAAGAGGGTAAAAGGTGAGGGCGCGGAGGATTCAGCCTCATTGCCCCTCTAAGAAACCTGATGACCAAGTCGTGCTTACCCACAGACTTACCGTCTACTGCATCGTAATGTGCGGCAATGGCGGCAACATACAATTTCAGGGTGGAGGGAGACAGCCTTCGCTCCAAGGCATCCTGCAGGAAAGAAATCACGACTGCGATCGGGCATCTACGGGGGTCTTCGCGAACAGGTTCCACTTCAGCCTGTAAGCGTGTCTGGTAGACGGGGCTCTAGCTGACGCGATGGTGTTTACTACCGCTGGAGGCAGCCCACCTAGAACCTCCGCGTCCCGTCCATGGACCATAAGTGGAGATTCCACAAGTCTGGACGTGGGTGCCAGAGGGTGCCCCTCTCTGAGAAAGGAGATCCCTCCTCAGAGGAATTTGCCAAGGAGGGGCTGTCGTGAGGAGCATCAGTTCGGGAAACCAAGTCCGACTGGGCCAGTATGGCGCCACCAAGAGGACCTGCTCCTCGTCATCCCTGACTTTGCACAGTGTCTGTGCGAGAAGGTTCACTGGGGGAAACGCATATTTGCGTATGCCCCGAGGCCAGCTGCACGCCAATGCGTCCGTGCCGAGGGGTCCCTCGGCAAGGGAGTAAAACAACTGGCAATTAGACGTGTCCGGGGAGGCAAACAGGTCCACCTGAGCGTCCCCAAAGCGTCTCCAAATCATCTGGACTGTCCCCTCTGGGTGTAGTCGCCATTCTCCCGGAAGGGCGGGCTGACGTGAGAGCTTGTCGGCTGCACGATTTAGCTCGCCTGGGATGTGAATGGCGCGTAGCGACCTCAGATGCTTCTGACTCCATAGGAGGAGATGGCGGGCGAGTTGCGACGTGCGACGGGAGCGTAGACCACCTTGTTGGTTGATGTACGCAATGGTCGCTGTATTGCCCGTACGGACCAGTACGTGCTTGTCGTGTAGCAGCGATTTGAAGCGGCGTAGAGCCAGCCATACTACTTGCAACTTGAGGCTGTTGATATGCCACTGCAGTCGGGGCCGCGACCAGAGCCCCGCAGCTGCATTTCCGTTGCACATGGCACCCCAGCCCCTGGCGGATGCATCTGTTGACACAACAACATGCCTTGATACTTGCCCAAGGGATACTCCTGTCCGAAGAAAGGCAAGATCTGTCCATGGGCTGAGGGTCTGACGGCAGAACGGGGTGACAGAAACCTGGTAAGTGCCATGTCGCTATGCCCATCTCTGGACCCGGTCGTGAAGCCAACGCTGAGGTGGTCTCATATTAAGCAACCCGAGCGGCGTGACAGTGGTTGCGGATGCCATATGCCCCAGGAGCCTTTGAAATTGTCTCAGTGGAACCGCCGTTTTTGCACTGGAAGGACCCCAGGCAGTTCAGCATCGACTGCGCACGCTCTACTGAGAGACGTGCTGAGAGGTTGACCGAGTCCAGCTCCATGCCGAGAAAAGAGATCCTCTGCACCGGAGAGAGTTTGCTCTTTTCCCAGTTGACCCGAAGCCCCAATCGGCTGAGGTGACTGAGCACCATATCCCTGTGTTCGCACAACTGCGCTCGGGACTGGGCCAGTATGAGTCAGTCGTCGAGGTAGTTGAGAACGCGCATGCCCGCTTCCCTCAATGGAACGAGGGGTGCCTCCACGACTTTGGTGAAGACACGAGGCGACAGGGATAGCCCGAAGGGGAGGACCTTGTTTTGATATGCTCGCCCTTCGAACGCAAAGCGGAGAAACGGTCTGTGTCGAGGGAGAATCGAGACATGAAAGTACGCGTCCTTGAGGTCGACCGCTGCAAACCAATCGAAAGGACGGACGCATTGAAAGATGCGTTTCTGCGTCAACATCCTGAACGGGAGCTTGTGAAGGGCCCGGTTCAAGACACGCATGTCCAAGATTGGTCGTAACCCACCGTTTTTCTTGGGTACGATGAAGTACGGGCTGTAGAAACATGACCTCATCTCGGCTGGAGGGAACGGTTGTATTGCGTCCTTCGCCAGTAGGACCGTGATCTCTGCACGCAAGACTGGAGCATCCCTGTCCAGCACAGAGGATAACCGAATGCCCCTGAACTTGGGAGGGCGCCGGGCGAATTGAATCACGTAGCCGAGTCTGATGGTTCTCATGAGCCAGCGAGACGGCCTGGGGAGCGCTAACCAGGCCCCCAGCGACCGAACTAGCGGGACCAGGGAGACCACCGACGTACCCGCAGTGGGGCAGCGAAGTGGAACACACGGACCCGACCCGGGAGGCCACGCATCCCAGGGTGGGGTCTGAGTGCACAGCGCACCACTTACCTGGCTCCACGGCTGAGCAGGGGGCTCGTGAGGAGGCGTAGCGTCCTTTGACTGAACCCTGCTGCCACTAGCGAAGGGAGCGGGGGCCGGCTGTGTGGAGACTGGGTCTCGTGCACCGCCATCCTCGCCCTCTTGGGACCCGTAGGCAAAGGAAATTGAAGTTTGTTTTATTGTTGTTTTATTGAAGTTTTGGGTACCACTGGCTGCGTAGCCAGTGGCGGAACAAAAACAAACGGGAACATAAGATTCTCCACCCGGCCCTCCTCCGGGGGAAGGAGTGGTGCGGTCATCATCTCCTGAAGAGCAGGATCCAAGTGCTCCGGGTCGCCCGTCTCAGGGACGTCGCCTGCTCTGGTGCTTCACGGGCTTGGCAGGGGTGGAGGCGGGCTGCGCCGGTTTCCCGCGCCCAGCTCCGCGCTGCGGCCGTTGAGAAGGCTGCTGTTGTGGCCGCGCCGGAGCGTAGGTGGAGGCCGCAGGAGGGCGCCCTAGGCGACGAGCAGACAGAGGGGCTGCAGCCGGCGGTGGGGTGGAGACAGCAGCAGACCACCGGGGCAAGATATGTCGAAACGCCTCCGTCTGCTTCTGCGCGGCGGAGAACTGTTTGGCAAAGCCCTCCACCACTTCGCCGAATAGGCCAGCCTGGGAGATCGGGGAATCTAGGAAGCGATGCTTGTCGGCCTCCCTCATATCCGTCAAGGTCAGCCATAGGTGGTGCTCCTGGACCACCAATGTGGACATCGTCTGACCCAGTGCCCGCGCCGTGACTTTCGTCGCCCTCAGCGCGAGGTCCGTCGCCGTGTGCAGTTCCTGCAGCACACCTGGGTCATCACCACCCTCGTGCAACTGCTTCAACACTTTGGCTTGGTGGACTTGCTGGAGGGCCATGGCGTGCAGGGCAGATGCGGCTTGTCCAGCAGCACTGTAAGCCTTAGCCTTCAGCACGGACGAGAACTCACAAGCCCCGGACGGAAGGCGTGGACTACCCCTCCAGACGGCGGCGCTTTGCGGGCAGAGCTGCATGGCAATCGCGCGCTCAACTGGAGGGATGTCCACATACCCTTGGGCCGCCCCCCCGTCGAGGGTGGTGAGGACGGAGGGGGCACCAAGTCTGTTTCTGGCAGAAAAAAGTGCCTTCCAAGACTTAGTAACCTCCTCATGCACTTCCGTGAAGAATGGAACCGGAGGCGGCTGCTGACGACCGGCCTGCGCCCCCAGGAACCAATTATCCAGCCTCGAGCGTTCGGGAGAAGGAGGAGGCCTCCAGTGCAGCCCGATGCTCTCAGCGGCCCGGGAAAGCATAGCAATCAGCTCTGGATCTGACTCGGGCAACGCCACTCTTCCTGACGGAGGCAGCGCAGCCGAATCCTCATCTCCAGAGCCTAGCTCGCCCTCCGATGCAGCGACCGACATTCCTTTCCTCTGCATGTGCCCCGCACAAGATGCTGGACCCCGCCCTGTCCAAGGAACCAGCACACTCGTCCGGGAACACCAGATGGTGCGACATGCTCGAGGAATGAGAGGCACGCGGAGACGTACTCGACGGGGAAGCCCTCACCGTAACCCTCAGGTCTCCCTGACCATGAACCTAAGTATCCCTCCGAGAACCAGAGGAGCTAGAGTGGGGCATGGCAAGGGGGATACCCCTCCGTTTAATGAGGAGGTATCTAGACCGCAACGTCGCGATGGTGATGTTCCCGCACTGAGAACATGACTCATCCATGAGTGCTGCTTCAGCGTGCTGTAAGCCCAAGCACTAGAGGCAGTGATCATGACCATCAGATGGAGGCAGGGAACGACCGCATCCAGAAACGCACGAGTGGGAAGCCATTTTTAAAAAGATGCCTGTCGCTCGTGGAGCTCTTTTAGAATTGGAAAAAACACTCTTTTAGTGAGAGCGCTGAAGCGCCCAGGGGAGGTCGCAGCGAGACCGCAGAATGAGCTGCAGCCCGCTGAGGTTTCAGCAGCCTGGATGGCAACCCCGCTGATACGCCGTCACACCAACGCCAGCTGTTTCTCTCGAACACTCGCGGAGATTCGTCCTGTAGAAGGCTCGGCTCCGAAGCGAAAAGCTGATGTGCGTTTGCACGCGCTCTCCTTTTATACCCGCGCTGCGGGGCGGGGTGCGCGTGGCGAAGCACGCACGCCAACTGTCATTGGCTTGTTTAGTTAACACTCGAAGGTGATTGGGCTCTCGGGCGAGATCCCAATTCGTCAGTCACTGACGTAACGTTGAACGTGACTGACTGAATGGGAACCACGTGCCAATAAAGAACCTTTCTTTTTAGGAGTATTAAACAACTAAAGATTTAGAGTTGTTTTCGGGAAGGGTTATCTTACCTCCATCTGTTCAGACATCTCCTCACGGTCTTTTAAGATGTCTGCCAGGCTCTTAGTTCCGAGCATGTTTCGTAATGTAGTCTGTGCAAGCATCTGTGTGGCATGATTAGCATTCTCCACTTTGGTAATGGAGACAGTGGGGTTAAAGATGCGATAGTAGACCACCGCATCCACCATGATAGTCACTGAGTCTTTGGTCAGCACCTGAGGAGAAAATGTGATACATGTTACATTATAGCGCAATATGATATTAAACTTGTTACTCATTGGAGAAAAAAAACAAGATTTAAACATTTTCAAATGAATCACTCACCTCTTGTGGAGGGATGTCAAAAGATACTGTCCTTAAATCAACCTTCCGAAATGTGTCCACACATGGAATAATCCAGAACAAACCTTTAAAAACAATCAATAAAAAGAACTGCAAATTACAATTGAACTAAGCAAACAATTTTTAACAAATTTATACATGATTTTAAGAATAGTAATTACTAACCAGGTCCTTTTGCACCGCCTAGTAGTCGTCCCAAACGGAAAATAACTGCTCTTTCATATTCCTGGACAATCTATTCACAAAAAGAAATATAGATTAGGGATTGATATAGAAATAAAAATAATGAAATAATAAGTGATGATTACTTAATGTTCACTTAATGTGATGATCTTAATGTATATGTCAGATTTTACTCTCTGATAATAAAGAATAATACTAATATAATAAAAACAAATTAATTTTTAAATGGTTTACATAGATATTATTATCTTACCTTCATACAAAACCAGACCGAGACAGGAAAAGTAAGAAAGACCACGTGACGTAGAAGAAGTAAGGCGATATCCACAGAACCCGAGCTCTGGTATTGATCACCATCTGATAAGAGGTTAGTCTCATGGCAGCAATTATCTGATATCTATTATATATTCTATATATATATATGCTAAGAAGTTTAAAAAGCCCGGCAAACCTGACTGGAGTATGACTTTTGTATCACTCTCTTCATTTGCTGCAGGTTCAACTCTGTTACGGGACATCTCACTCTGAGAAGACAGAGTTATAGACATGGTTAGCCGTTTTTGTTTTCTGCTGGACTGATGAAATGTAGTTTCAGTGAGATATTTAAGGTTATTTAAATATGCTCTCTTTTTCCACTACCGCCCATTTTCACACACAACATGGAACTTTGCATGGTATGTCTCTAAGCAACAAAACTGAGCTCATGTTAAACCTGAAAGTCAATTTCTTGTTTGCTCATTCTTCTTTGATGAGGCCTTATTATATATCATCATTATATTATCTTTTTGTTTACACATGCTATGAACAAATGCTTTGTTTTTCTTATTGTTCAGATGCAGAATGTATCTGAATGAATCTGAATTTACAGAATGTGAGGCCTAAATCTAATAATTTTCCCTTTTATCTCTCTCTCTCTTTCTCTCACTTTATAGTAATATGTAAACATCTTTAAAACAATACAAATATATATAATTTTGTATTAAAATCTTCTCTAATGTTTCTTTTCTAAATCTGAGAAAATAAATCTGATAAATTCTCAAACTGCAAAATGATCAGATACAGATTTTAAATTAATGATGAATGGTAGTTCATCATTAATAAAATAGAACATTTATTAATGAATAAAATAATTAGTCCAGTTAAATTTTACTCTGACTAAGCTAGAACTAGAATATTTATTTTAAACCTGAAATAAATGAAGGACTTTGAAAAAAGCTTTTGCTTAAATTATGATGCTGAAAATATAATGTATAATGAAAACAACTTATATTCAATGAGAAAAATGCACAATTGCAGCATTTTCACTAATGCTGCTCACAGACTTTAACCTCCTGAGAACCTGCATCCTCATATGAGGACATTATATTTTAGTGAATTTCTCTGAGACTATACATGCCACAGTTTTAAGTCTGGATGTCCTGTACAGAGCACAATTAGGGCTTTTCAGAGATACTAAATGTTTGGATGTTTCACCATGACCACTACCTCTCCTTGGTCTTCAGAAATGTCTGATATTAATTTAGTGACACTCTTATGGAAATATGGTAATATTTTGTAATTATTTAAATATGACTAATTTTTAAGCTGTGTGTCATAAATCAACATCTCAGATACATTATATAAAATGAGAAAACCTGTTTATGGCCATTTTACACAGATTTTGCATAAAGAAAAATGGTATGTCAAATCATTCTGTTATAACATAGTTGAGAGAATTATCTTTATACAAAGTTTGGTAAAAAAAAAAAAAAATCCTGAAAACTAAAAATGTATTGGTGATTTTAAAAAATCTATTGTTTTTGCCTATGCATGTTCATTCGTGTCTTTTTATTTGAGTCCCAATGTCCTCTACCAAGGACGTAGCATAACTTATGAATTAAATATCTTTTTTTTATTTTTTTATTTTAATGCTCTAAACAATGTAATGACATGAAAAAAAACTACTTTATGTGTTTTCCTGTAAGGTGCTATTGTTCCAGCTGTATGAGAGGCAGATGCTGTCATTTACACGCTGCAAGACATTAATGTTATATTGTTTTTAGACGCTGCCAGCGTTACTGAAATGAGGTAAGTACAACTTATTTTTTCCCACACTGCATGAACTGAATGTCTCTTATTTTTAGACTGTCATTTCATAATTAAATATGGGTTTGAAATCATTTTCCTGCAGTATTGCACATTTACTTTTTCTTTTGTGTTTTCAAAACAATATTCTGTTTAATAGTTTTTATGTTGATAAATATATTTATTCACTACAGCATTTATTTACCATTGTCTCTGCACTGAGATTTGTGTTTGATATTTGTGCTCACAGTCAAAAGGGAGCCTTATCAGTATGAATCTCTTTTGGATAAATAGGTAAGTCTAAGCCTATATAACTGGTGAGGTATTCATAATGTTATCATCCACAGCAAGCTTGAACAATTTCTTTCTGTTTTCAGGCTGTTTGTAATGGGCCACAGGGGACCGCTGCGGTTGTCTGACCTTTGCAAGCTGTATAATGAGTCTGTCCTCACCCTATGCTCTGTGTTTGAGCACGAGTGGGAAAAACAACAGAATTACAACCAGGTAACTGTGAAGATACACAGGAGCCAGGGACAACCTTCTCTTTTGTACTTGTTTTCATTGTGAAAGGTGTGCTTTGAATGAGATTTAATGTTAATATTTGATATACACAGAGGTCGGACCTAGAAGAGGATTCTGGACGAGAGTCACTGCAGGTCCCCAGTAAAACCAATACTGGTTACATTCTCCTTTATGCTATATGGGTGACATTCCATCCAGCCTTAGTCAAAGTTGTGCTTCTGAGACTGTCATCTGATCTTTTTTGCATTTTAGGTCCTCTGACTCAGGTATGACTATGATTCTTATTTCAAGCCATGCAAGTTTGGAATTAGGATTTTTAAGTTTTTCAAACAAGCCTCTTATGCTTACCAAGGCTACATTGATCAAAAATACAGTAAAACAGTATTATTTGTGAAGTATTATTACAAATTAAAATAACTTTACTATTAGAATATCATGTTTCACAAAAAATAATAAGCAGCAAAAACCTTTTTCAGCATCGATCAAAATAAGAACCATTATTAATAATTAAGCACCAGTGATAATTGATCAAATTAAGCAGCCAGTCAGCATGTTAGAATGATTTCGGAATGATCATGTGACACTGAAGACTGGAGTAATGGCTGCTAAAATTCTCTGATCTGTTTTTGTATGTTTTTTAACCACAGGTGGGTTATCCTGTTCTGTGAGAGGCAGGCTGTGTTCAACTGGGCAGGATACACATATTCTCTAGTGGTGTTTGGAGCAGTTTGCTACTGTGCGGTTTCTCAGCATCAATTTGAGAAACATAGTAGTATAATAACTGTCAATGCACAAGCGGTTCTGGCTGGTGCCCTCTACAGGAAGGTAAAGGTCTCATAATCTATCTCATCTCAATCAGTATGCTTTCAGTCCTAACAAAAAGCAGTCTGCAACATTTTTTTTTTTCTCACAAACTTTTTGTCATGTCACACTTAAAGTGTTAGCAGTACATATCTATTTATATACTAAAAGGTTTCTCTTCTCTATTCCATGGTTCATGTTCCCTTCATTTCCCCCCTCCTGCACATTTAAGGCATTCTCTCTTTCCTGTAGTTCTCGGCGGCAATCGAACACCACTCAGGAGACTGATGTATTAGGGGAGGTTGAATGTGTGACAGAGCAGGTGGTCTCCCCTGAGAGTCGCTCACTTATCTGTGCTTACTGTGGGGAGAATTGGGCCCAGACATTCTGGTGGGGGTGGCATTGCTACTAGTCCTCATCCCTGTCAACTCAGCAGTGGAGTGCAAAGCCAAACAGCTTCAGGTTAGTAAGGCCAGGCTGCTCAAGAATTGCTTGGGAGTATGCATGCATAAAATAAAATGAAGCATGTTCATTGCATCTCAGTGCATTTCTGTCTATGTTTTGATACTCATATGTTTCAGAATCTTTGTTGTTTCAGAGAACTCAGCTGATCATCAGGGAAGGGAGCGAACAGCTCATCAAGGAAATGTTGCATAAATACCAGGTCTTTTGTGTTCCTAATCCTCACACATAATCCTGTCATTTATAGTCCTAACTCTTGAATTAGTTTCAGACCCAATTAGGGGTGATTCTAGGATTTCATTCTTAGGGTGGCTCAGTCATGTATCTGAGCATGAGCTGATTTAGATTTGAGGAATATTTCCTGCCTTAAGGACAAAAAGTCAAGCTTAGTTCTTGCTTGAATGACAAATTTTTAAAGTCACCATTAAATCAAAATTGACAGTCCTTTTTTTCATGAAATATTGCAGTGTTTATTATAAATGATTTATTTGTGCTCCTCATTGTTTTTTTTTTTTATTAATGTGCCCTCATAATCTTCAATCAAAAAAATTAACTTCACCTTACCCTCGTAACGACATCTCTCTGATGACATGTACATCGTTGTGAGGGCAGAACAACAATTCCTGCCCTTTAGCTACCTGTCACTCACATGAGATTGCAGCAATTAGCAAATGACAACGATCCAGTTAATTCCTGATGGACAAAATCAAGTCCCGCTCCACATTTTTTCTCATTTGAGACCTTTCACTAAGACGTCAGAGTAGGGAAAAAAGATTGCAACTTTGGTTTCATGGCGATTTTAGTAGCGACAGATTTTTTTCCTGTATTGTGACATACATCCAAGTGAAACAGATTGTCAAAAAAAAAAAATGTTGGAGGTGTGGACTTGGTTCAGTTGATCAGTTGTTGACTGGATGGAGGCAGATGTGTTTAGAAAACAGATTTTTATTTTATGCTGACTTTTAATCTGTCTTTGTGTAGGCACTGAAGTTTCTCGCATGGGAGTCTTGGTTCCATCAAAGAATTACAGAGTCACGGGCCAGGGAGCTGGAGATGCTAAGAATTCTGGGATATCTGACAGCGTTCTCTATGCTCAACACTATCTGTATGCCTTTCCTGGTGAGTGCTTGATATTCAGGACAAATACCCTTAAGAAAAGACTGACACCGCTTCACCAGGTTCATCAGCAAGATGGGCAAACCATCAGGTTTTTTTCTAGTGCTACTAGTTATCTTGCTGTGTAATCTGAAGGCTTGCTGGTTTGTGTTTAGATATTTCACATCCTTGCTAAAAATCTAGTTTACTACTGCTAAACTACTTAAGCTGTGACTTTGAGGTCAAATTACCTTGCCTCTCTTCTCCAGATGCACAGAGGCTTACTAAGTAAACAAATCCACAGAGCTCTGAGATTAAAACCCAAACCAAAGTCTATCATAGATTACAACCTGAGGTCAGAACACTGAGTTTTCCATCATGCTACTCTTTCATCAGTAATGACCTCTGACACCAGTGACTCAGACCCAGTGTTTCGTAAAGACCAGATGAACTGCAAATATCCTTTACATGTATTTCGCATACTATTTGTCTTTCTATGCAGGTTTGGTTTCTGTAGTCTTGGTGTGTTTGTCCTGGTGGATGATGGGAATGTTCTCACACCGCCTCAGATCTTTACATTCCTATGTTTCTTCAGATTGCTCCGCCCACCTCTGTTGGAGCTCTCTGTGCTCTCAAGCAGGTAGCATGCATGTGGCATAACATCAAAACCTACTTTATTTAAAGATCCTAATAAAATTCTAAGAAACTTGTAATACATTTGTTCAAATCAATTAATTAATCTCAACATAATTTATGCAGGCACAGCAGTCTCTTTGCCATCTGGAGAAGCTCTTTCTTACAAAGGATTTGTTAGTAACTACAAAAGGTAAAGTCACAATATATTAAGATTAAGATTAAGATCCATATAGTGTATTTATTCATTCTTTTATAATCTATTGTAATTCTTCTATTGAACAGCCTCATTTAAACATTTGGGGTCTGTCAGTTTTTTCATGTTTAAAAGAAGTCTCGTATGCTCAAGAAGGCAGCATTTATTTGCTTAAATATGCAGTAAAGCAGTAATAATTATGAAATATATTACAATTTAAAATAATTGTTTTCCATTTTAATATATTTTAAAATGAAATGTATTCCTATGATGGCAACGCTGAATTTTCAGCAGCCATTACTCCAGTCTTCAGTGTTACATGATTTTTTAGAAATCATTCTAATATGCTGATTGTGATTTTCTTGTTATCAATTTTGAAAACAGTGCTGCTTAATATTTTTGTGAATAGAACGTTCAAAAGAAAGAGCATTTATTTAAAATATAAATCTTTGTTAACATTGAAATGTCTTTGTCACTTTCAATTTAATGTGTCCCTGCTGAATAAAAGTATAATTTCCCCTTTTAAAAAATATTATTATTTAATTAATAAAAAAAAAAACTTACTGGCTCCAAATATTCAGTTTAGAGGATAGAAAATACTATTACAATAGTATTAAAACAATGTATTAGTATTAGCATGATAGAAATACAAATGTTTGTGTACATATTATGTTATCCATTTGATTAGGCAGAGTCCAGATCATTGGTAAAGCACAGTGCGTGACCTGACCCGTCGGTCTTCGTTGTCCAGTGCAGATCCAGCATTAATATATTACAATTGCTTTAATCCAAGACAAACATCAGTGCATTTAAGAGCATTAGCAGTGCTTCTGATATTAATATCTTTCTGATCCCCCTGAGAGAATGTATCATGCTTTTCTTTTACTGTGTTCTCTGTACCAGAGTGGCCTTGTGTGGTTTAGTCATGAAGGTTAGTGCAGGTTAAGAAAGGATGATATGGACAGAATCACAGGCAGGGATTTCTGGTCACACAATGGTGGAGACTAATAAATTCTCATGGGAAAGAAAACCACGAGCCTGACTGAACAGGGCTGCCGACATTCTCTTTTTACCTCACATTAATGAGCTTGTTGTGGCATCATCATCAACAAGCTACACCTTGTTTCTCCACCCTATCTGTGATTTTGTTGTGCTGATGCATGCACTGCAGACTTACCTTAAGTACACTGTATACTTAGTCTAAATATTCTTGATGTATTAATTTTTACAGGTGTAAAGATAAGCACAATAATTCTGATGAGAAAAGAGTGCACTATCTATTCCAAAAAGTATGTACCAAATTATTTTATTTAAAAAATATATTTAATATTTTTTTAAATATTTTAAATAATGTATTTATTGTATTAATTATTACCTAAATAATTATATATATAAACTGGTAGTTTCATCTTTGAGAGTTTGTGTTTTTGTTAGCTGATCAACAACCCTGGCCCCTGAAATAATTCTGGCTGCTGAATTTTGTAAATGTTGAAGTTTGTTAATACAAGATTTTGAGACTCCAATAAGAAGGGCATTACAATAGTCTAGACGAGAAAAGACAAACAAATTAATTAACCTTTGAGCAACAGAGAAAGACAGCACAGGTCGTAGCCGTGCAATATTTCTGAGATGAAAGTACGAGGTCTTAACAGTATTCAGCACGAAAGGCTCAAATGACAAGCTGGGATCAAAAATAACGCCCAGATTTTTTAATTTACTTTGTAACTCCAGAGCAACACCATCAACAGACAAAGCTAAAGATCCAGCATTACGCAATTTATGGGGAGAGCCGAGTAACATAACTTCCGTTTTGGAACTATTCAAACACAAGAAATTTTCAGACATCCACAACTTAATCTCAGAGAGACAGTGTGAGAGATGGGAAATATTCACATTTTGGCCCAGATTAGAGTGGATGCAAATCTGCTTTTCGTCAGCATAAAAATGGTAGTTCAGTTTGAGAGATCTTAACAATTGTCCAAGAGGAAACATATAAATGCTGAAAAGCCAGGGACCAAGTAATGAGCCCTGAGGGACACCAGTACTAACAGGACTGACCTCTGATCTGTGACCATCCATAAAAACAAAATGACTACGATCAGTTAAATAGGATCTGAACCAATCCAGAGCAATCTCTGTCACCCCAAAGACCAATTCAAGTCGACTAAGTAATACCGTTTGGTCGACGGTATCAAAAGCTGCACTTAGGTCCAAAAGGATAAGGATTGACACAGATCCATCAGATGCTAATAACTAGTCATTAGTAACTTTGACCAAGGCTGTCTCAGTACTGTACAGTTTCCGAAACCCAGACTGGTATGGCTCAAAAAGGTTGTTAACAGTCAAATGATTGTGTAATTGAGAAACAACAACACCCTCTAAAATTTTTGCCAAAAATTGAAGATTTGGTATTGGACGAAAATTGTTTAAATTGTTCACATCTGTATTTTGCTTTTTTAGAACAGGGTGATAGCAGCAGTTTTAAGTGCAGCTGGCACAACACCAGTTGACAAAGAATAATTTATGATTGAAAGAACAGTAGAACACAAAACGCCAAATATATATGTAGGTGCTCTGTAGGTACAGTACAGTACACTAGGGGGCGCCATTGATTATAATATAGCTTGACTGATTATAATATAGCTTTTGCAACTGTTTTTGACTGAGATTTCTTGTATTTTCAAGCCAATAAAAATAATTGTACATATTTTTGTATTTAAAAATGTTATAAATATGCACTGTAAACATCTACTAAACATGCCAAATAAACATGTCACATTTATTGCAAAATATACAGCATGTTATTTATGACCAAAAGCAACATTTCTGTGTGCAGTTGGGTTGCATTGAGGTTAGATGCCCTCGCTGGGATTGTGCTGTTCCTGATCAGTCTGATTCTGCTGGAGACTAAACCAGACTCAGGGCTTGTGGCTCTGGCATTGATCTGGGCCTTCAATGTAAGTTCAACTGTTCTGATACCTAACCTGAGTTTTGTTTAATTAATTCATAATGATTATGAAAACATTTTGTTACAGATTAAAGAAGCACTTCACCGTCACCCTCAGGCTGCCTCTGATATCAACATGGACATGCTGAGCATGCAAAACCTTTGTGGATTTGCCAAAGTGGAGAAGGAGGTACAGGGTAACATCTAAATTCTCCTTCCTTTGTGCTTCCCACCCCCACCTTTCCCTACATGGTCACCTCTGAGTGTCACTAGATGTAATTTCCTCTCCATGGAATTGGACTGAGCCATCTGGCCCTTTTTACCTTAGGCAGCATGGAGTGTCACCTACAGACCACCCTATGACTGGCCCCAGCATGGAGAAGTGAAGTTCAGGAGCTTTGAGTCTGAAGCCTCCTCTAACTGCACACTAGCTCTTAGAGGAATTAATCTCACCATTCTAAAAGGGGAAAAGGTACTTTGAATAGTTTATTTATTTAGATTTCCATACTGATAATAAGTAAATTAATTACTATTTAATTTCATTGCTATTTATTTATTGCCAAACCTAAGATTTACGTGGCTCATAATAAATAATAGGTAACACTAGGTAACAATAAGGTTCCATTTGTTAACATTAGTTCACTACATTAGTTAACATTAACTAACAAAATGTAAATCTCAGGGAGGTTTTTGTTTGTTTGCATGTGTATAGATTGGGGTCATAAGCAGGGAGAAGACAGGCACTGATGGTTTGGTTAGCTGTCTGTTCCGGTCAGTGGAGGCCAGGAGAGGTGCTGTATTGATTGACGATGTAAACATTGCCCGCATGGGTCTACATGACCTTCGTAGTCGTCTACAAATCATTTCTCAGGTTAGCTGATCAATATTTGCATACAAGATAATGATATCGAACTAGCTTGATCCAGCCATAGCTAAACCGATCAAAGACTGGAGGCGAAGGAGTGTTGGAGCTAACAGAACTATTTCACTGGGTGTGGTAGATGGAATGCTCTATAATGTTGTGTGTAATCTAAACCTAACTTTACCCACGCTCCGCCAGTAACAAGCATTATCCAGGTATTGTATTCACTAATTCACTAAGTTATGGTGTCCCATGTGTTACAGGTTCCCGTACTGTTCTCTGGTCCCCTGAGGACTAACCTGGACCCGCTCTCCCAGTATACTGATGCACAGATGTGGTTGGCTCTGGAGCTCTGCCATCTAAAGGAGCGTGTTCGACTATTGCCTGGTCAGCTGCTGCACCCTGTACAGAGGACCTCCCTCGCTTTCAGGTGTGTGGGAATCAAATCTTTGGATGCCGTGGGCCAATTTTACATGTTTTTATAATATTCAAAGTATTACATCGTACCAGAATACAGTTAATTTTCATACAGTTATACAAATGGATAATGTAGAAAATATATTAGCGTATTGCAGAGATATTCAACTCAGGTCTATTTGTCTATCTTAGCTGTCTATTTTATTTTTTTCAAACGTACATACATTTTCTATAAAATTTCAAAAATATGCAATATAAATCTTCAAGTTGGGTACCATAATATGTACAACAATATATTGTAAAAGTAAGAAATAATAAAGCCCCAGTATCCAAGATGGGAGCTTTTTCCTGTATAAAGTCGGGTCTGGCTGTGGGGGTCTGTCCTGGCCGATTAGCCTATAAAATAAATGAAAAGTTTTTCAAATAAAGACAGACAACCAACAAATAAATAATATTCAATCTTTTGGACATTATTTTATTTGATGCTTATAAATAAATAAAAATAATATTAAATAAAAAATGTATTAACATTTAATATGTTGCAAAAAATAGGATCCCGAACTAACTGAAAAAAACTGTTATATTCCCATAGAGTTACTTATTTGATTATAAAAATCAATGCAATTCAAATCAATGAAATGTTCAGACTGGACAAATTGAACGATTTTCATTGTTCTCCAACTTGTATTAAGGCTGGCTTGATTTTGTCAAAATCATCTGATTTAAATCCTGGCAATTAATAATAAGTCATCACAGTATATTTAAAAAATATATTTTGTTTTCTTATTTTTTAAACAAATCAAAACAAATAAAATAAAACATTTAGTACATTCAAAAAACAGAATCACAAAGATTACATGTTTCTCATTTGATTATTAAAAATCGTATTAAAAAGTTTTATTAAGTGGATTTTGCAGATTGGACAAACGCAAATATTTGAGCTAATTCATTGTTTCCCACAAGTTGTTATAAAGCCTGCTTAATTTGCGTGTAGAACGAACTGCAGCGTGAAATGATTCACATTCTGGCTGGAACCAATCATGAGTCCAGATCTGGACCATGGCTCTGGTTTATTGCCTCATGAAACCAATATATTTTTCTCTATGGCAACCTTTATGTACTGGCACAACAAACAAGTGGTTGTTATGGGTTAAATATTTTTGTTTTTGTGTTGTGAAAGCTTTGGCCAGAGGAGGCTGCCCTGTTTGGCCAGAGCCCTGCTTGCAAGGGTCAGAATCCTGCTTGTGGAAGAGGCCCTTCCTTGTGTGGACCTAGAATCAGAGGACCTGGTCCAACAGTTAATCCACACAGAGTTTAAAGACTGCACTGTACTGTGGCTCACTCAGAACCCGCTCACTGTCATGCAAACTGACAGGTCAGGAGCAACAATCCTTTATATTACAAGTGACTCATCCTGTCATTAAATGTCAAGTATGCCAATAAGGTATTTATGACCTGTTGTTACTCCTTCAGAGTGCTGATTTTGAATAAGGGACAAGCGGTGAACTTTGACGCTCCTTCCACTCTCCTCCAGCAGGGGTCGCTCTTCAGTCAATGAGACGGGACCTGCTCTTACATCCAATTATTATTCTGTTATAATTTACTCATTTCTTGTTGACCAAATATTTAAGATATTCATTTCACAACATAAATTAAGTTCCCTAAAGCACAGTTTATTCACACATTAATTAATGAAGGTTTTGGACCGATTATACTGAATAAAGAGTTAAATAAATAAGGGGAGCACATACAGATTTTGAAATATTCTAGCAAATTGTGGTTGTTTTAAATGTATTTAAATTATTTGATTTTATTGTCTATTAATTTATTTTCCTTCATATATTTTTATAATTCATTTAATTTGATAATATAATTATAATATAGTAATCTGTTTATTAATTTATTACAATAATATTTTTTAGCATTTTGCCACTTAGTTAAAACTGAAATATTTGTTTAAGGTCATGCATAAGCACACAAACATACCAGTTTACAATGTTAACTTGAGTTTCACGTTACCTTAGATGTCTGTGCTGTTTAAATATGGCCATTTTGACTGAATCATTTTACTTACAGCTGATGTCAGATCAGAGTTGTTCATTTATGACCAAATTATATTTTTGACACTTTTGATACACTTTTGCCTGCATTTTACAATGAAGTATGCATATGAGAAGTGTAGTTGCAATATGATAAGAAGCAAGCAGCAGATCTTTCCTTCTGAGGGCTGTTTGTGGTTATGCACAGCTGCCGTTTGAGCTGTGTGTTGGCACAGCTCGTTCCTCATCTTCCTCTTCCCTCCATTCCTTTGTTGCAAATATTAGCCATTTAATAATTGCATTAGGTTGCTTAAGGAGCCTTTCTTTTTTCAACAACAGTTTTCCCCATTGTAAACCATGTCTGCAATCTTTTCTTTCCTCAAGAATTCATCGGCCTTTTTGATGACATAAGATCAGTGTAAACTTTGTTTTTTTTTTCACCAAGAGCATAGTTTGGCCAAAGGTTTAAGATGATTTTTTTAAGGCATATTACAACCTATATGGAACTGTATTTATTTATTTATTTTCGGTTAGTCCATTTAGCAGATGCTTTTATCCAAAGCGACTTACAAATGAGAACAATAAAAGCAGTCAAAACTAACAAAAGAGCAACAATAGATAAGTGCAAATGACAAGGAGGTCTCAATTCTCGTTAGCCTAACACAGTAAACACACTAGCAGGTGTGTAGACAGTGGGTACGGAAAGTATTCATGGACCCCCCCCCCCTTAAAAATTTTCACTGGCTCTTTGTTATAATTGATAGCCTGGTTGCTAAAATCATTTAAGTTTTTTTTTTTTTTCTCATTAATGTACACACAGCACCTCATATTGACAGAAACACACAGAATTGTTGACATTTTTGCAGATTTTATTAAAACAGAAAAAACTGAAATATCACATGGTCCTTAGTATTCAGACCCTTTGCTGTGACATTCATATATTTAACTCAGGTGCTGTCCAATTCTTCTGATCATCCTTGAGATGGTTCTACAAACAAAACCTTCTTTGATCCAGTCTAGCTGTGTTTGATTATACTGATTTGACTTGATTAGTAAAGCCACACACCTGTCTAAATAAGACCTTACAGCTCACAGTGCATATCAGAGAAAATGAGAATCATGAGGTCAAAGGAAATGCCTGAAGACCTCAGAGACAGAATTGTGGCAAGTTCAACGGCCAAGATCGGGGCCAGGTTAACAAAACCTTTCTTTTCTGTCTTTCTGATGCAACTTAAGGTTGCCTAAGAAGCCAGTGGCCTCCATAAATCCCTTAATGGAAGAAACGTTTTGGACGACCATAACCCTTCTAAGGAGCTGGCCGTGGGGTGTCCGGACAAAACTGAGCTAACTATCAATAATCGGGGTGGGAGAAGAGAGATCCTTGATGAGAGAGGTAAAAGAAGAACCAAGAACCCAAAGATCACGATGGGCTGAGCTCCAGATATGCAGGTCGGGGTGTAATATCTGGTGAGAAAGTGTGTAGAATTCAATCATCACTGCTGCAAAAGCAATCCCCTCCACCAGTCGTTGGCTTTTATGGAGAGTGGGCCCGAACGGAAGCCTCTCCCTCCTCTCTCCTCCGTGCACCAGACCCATGAAAAAGCCCGTCATTTATGATGACCTCCATAATGGTGATATATAAGAATCTCGTCTCTGGTCTGATGATACCAAGATTAGAACTTTTTGTTCCTTAATTCGGGGCTATCGTTATGATTGTGTGGAGAAACCATGCACACGTGCTCGCAACCTTTCCCACTACAGTCCCAACAGTGAATCATGGTGGTGGCAGCATTATGCTGTGGGGGTGTTTTTCAGCTGCTGGGACAGAACGATTGGTTGCAATCGTGGGAAAGATGAATGCGGCCAAGTACAAGGGATATCCTGGACGAAAACCTTCTCCATAGTGCTCAGGACCTCAGACTGGGCCGAAGGTTTACCTTCCAACAAGACTATGACCCTAAGCACACAGCTAAAATACGAAGGAGTGGCTTCACAACAACTCTTTTTGTGACTGTTCTTGAATGGCCCAGCCTCTGAGCCCTGACTTACACCCAATTGAGGTGCATCTCGTGGGAGACCCATAAAAAAATGTCTGTCCACCCACCCACAACTTACACCATCCAACCTGACAGAAACTAGCTGAGAAGGAGTGTCTGCGGAGTAATGTGCGATATGAGGATCACCAAATCCAGGATTGAAACAAACCTTGTTGCATTGAAATCTTCGCCCAAAAAGCTCATGGCTGTATTAAACATCAAAAGGTTGCTATCTTCTAACTAAATACTGAGCCAACAGGGTCTTGAATACTTTTAGGACGCCTGTGATATTTCGTTTTTTTCTTTTTTAATAT
Organism: Sinocyclocheilus anophthalmus; assembly: GCA_018155175.1. Taxonomy (NCBI): domain Eukaryota; kingdom Metazoa; phylum Chordata; class Actinopteri; order Cypriniformes; family Cyprinidae; genus Sinocyclocheilus; species Sinocyclocheilus anophthalmus. The sequence goes on from JADLZN010007152.1 coordinate 83,678, forward strand.
AAATCTGCAAAAATGGTCAACGAATTCTGTGTTTTTTTTTCTTTTTTTCCCCTCTTTTTTTTTGTTTTTTTTTTTTTTCTTCAATATGGGGTGCTGTGTGTACATTTAATGAGGAAAAAAAATTTACTTAAATGATTTTAGCATATGGCTGCAATATCACAAAGAGTGAAAAATTTAAGGGGGTCCTGAATACTTTCCGTACCCACTGTATATATCTATATATCTATCATCTATCTATCTATCTATAAATATATATATATATATACACACATACATATACACACACACAAACATCGTAGCAATACATAATACACATACAGTCCAGGTTTGCAACAATATCTCAATAAATTATAATGTCGTAGAAAAGTTAATTTATTTTAGTAATTCAACTCAAATTGTGAAATTCGTTTTTTAAATAAATTCAATGCACACAGACGTAGAAGTAGTTTAAGTCTTTGGTTCTTTTAATTGTTGATATTTTTGTTAACATTTAACAAACACCCCCATCACTAATCTCAAAAATTAGATTGGTGCATGATGGGCCAATCAGCTATCAACTCAAAACCCTTCAAATGTTTCCTGATAGCCTTCAAAATCGGTCTCTGTCAGTTGGTTTCCACTAATGCCACAACATGGTGAAGACTGCTGATTGCCTGACAGTTTCCCAAAGACAATCATTTGACAATCATTGACACCTTTCACGAGGAGGGTAAGCCACAAACATTCTTTGCTAAAGAAGCTGGCTGTTCACAGAGGGCTGTATCCAAGCATGTTAACAGAAGGTTGAGTGAAAGGAAAAAGTGTGGAAGAAAAAGATTCACAACCAACCGAGAGAACCGCAGCCTTAAGAGGATTGTCAAGCAAAATTGATTCAATAATTTGAGTGAAACTTCACAAGGGATGGACTGAGGCTGGGGTCAAGGCATCAAGAGCCCCCACACACACAGACGTGTCAAGGAATTTTGCTACATTTGTCGTATTCCTCTTGTTAAGCCACACCTGAACCACAGACAACGTCAGAGGCTTCTTACCTGGGCTAAGCAGAAGAAGAACTGGACTGTTGCCAAGTGGTCCAAAGTCCTCTTTTCAGATGTGAGCAAGTTTTGTATTTCATTTGGAACCAAGGTCCTAGAGTCTGTAGGAAGGGTGGAGAAGCTCATAGCACAAATTGCTTGAAGTCCAGTGTTAAGTTTCCAAAGTCTGTGATGATTTGGGGTGCAATGTCATCCTCTCTGCTGGGTGTTTGGTTCCAATTGTGTTTTTTTTTTTTTGAAACACCACGTCACTACTGTGCACAACTGCATGCACCGTTACGCAAGAAATGTTTGGGAGTACTCCATCTTTCCGTCGGGGCTGACAAGCTTTTTGAAGATGCTGATTTCATTTTCTAGCAGGATTTGGCACCTCCCCACACTGCCAAAAGCACCAAAAGTTGTTAAATATGACCATAGTGTTGGTGTGCTTGACTGGCCAGCAAACTCACCAGACCTGAACCCATAGAGAATCTATGGAGTATTGTCAAGAAAAAGATGAGACACCAGACCCAACAATGCAGATGACCTGAAGGGGGGCCACAACTGTCAAATAGAAACCTGTGGTTTTTTTCCTACCACCTCAGCAGTGCCACAGGCTGATTGCCTCCATGCCACGCCGAATTGAGGCAGTAATTAACGCAAAAGGAGCCCCTACCAAGTATTGAACATGTTAACAAGTAAATGAACATCCTTTCCAATACTTTCCCGAAGGCCACAATTTCACTAAAAACTGTTTTTTTTAATTGGGTCCTCAATGAAGTATTCTAATTTTTTGAGGGTGGGTTTTTGTTAATGTGGCCCAAATCATCAATCCAACAATTAAAATAAAATAGCCAAAGACTTAAACTAATTCAGTCTGGGTGCATTGAATTTATTTAATACACGAGTTCACAATTTGAGTTGAATTACTGAAAAAAATGAACTTTTCCCCACTCACCACGACATTCACTAATTTATTATTGAGATGGCACCTGTATACACACCAAACACAACACACATACATACACATACATACATACATACAAACAAACACACACACTATATGTATCTATATATATATCTATATATTAATTATATACATACATACATACACGTATAATTACACCTACATTATATATATATATATATTCACACCTACATCTATATACACACATAACTGTATATAATATAATATATATATATATATATAATATAATAAGTATCGTAATATATATATATATATACACACAACACCGTGCTAATCCTACATACACATACACACCATACACATCCCTACACAACCACAACACCCACATATATATATAATAGATATATAGTAGATATTATACACCACATGCTGCATACAGCATATTTATACACAGCACACCACAGCACACACACCACCAAAGAAAAACAAGTATATATAATATGAAAACAGTGGGAAAGCTAGTGTTTTTGTTTTTTTTTTTTTGTTTTTTTTTTTTTATACAAAATTAATGTCCAAAAATTATTTTTTGTGCCTCTTGTAGATGGCAACAATAATACGCCGCTCACCGATTGCATATGGCACATAACTCTGAAGTAATGAATTTAGGTAAATGGGTGCAGAGCCAGTGGTGGTTTTGTAGGCAAACATTAATGCCTTGAATTTAATGCGAGCAGCTACTGGTAGCCAGTACAAATTGATGAACAGAGGTGTGACATGCGTTCTTTTCTGAATTTTGAATTCTGACATTTCTGAATAAAAAAATTGAAAAGCAATATATATTTCATGTTTTGTTTTTTAATGTTCTTATATGCTGCTCTTATTAGCTACATTATGACTTGGTTTACACAGTATTGCCTATTTCGTCATATGTCCACTGTTGCCTTGATCTAAATCTTTTACAGTTCCTCTGCACGTAAAAAATAAATTTTTTGACTCTAGAAGTAAAAATAGAACAGCCCAAAGTCAGTTATTGCTTCAGCAGCCATATCTGAAGCAACTGCAAGATATATGCACTTGTGAAAAATTGGTTGCGACACAAAAAATTCACTTATAAATAATCCCACTCTACAGCTTCCACCCTCCATCTGAACTCCTCTTCAGATAGCAGATACTGACAGTGATTTTCTGAGTAGCACTGCAGATATGAGGGTGGCTATTGCTGTCTTGTGTCTGATGTGGCTGTGCTTGTGTGAGAGCCGCACGCTGGATCGCTGTGATGTTGTCCGTATCTTCAAGCAAGAGGGACTTGATGGCTTTGAGGGATTCTCAGTTGGCAACTGTGGGTACTATGTTATTTGCATTTTCACTACAAACATGTAATGTTTGACATGCCTGATATATATGTATTAATTAGCTGGATCCATTTAAAAAGTTCTCAGTAAACATGCAAAGTATTGTAAAATTGGTCATACTATTTTTTTTAATTTCTTTTGGATTTGAACTTTTGAATTTCAACAGATGTGTGCACGGCCTACTGGGAAAGCAGGTTTAAGACGGAAAGAGTGCGTTCGGCTGATACCGGGAAAGACTACGGAATCTTCCAGATAAACAGTTTTAAATGGTGCGATGACGGCACTCCAGATGGAAAGAACATGTGCAAAATACCCTGTTCAGGTACTTTATTCCTTTAAATGGATTGCATGTGACAAAACATATTGAACACTGTCCAAGTATACTAGTAGTTAAAAATGGACAAAATGATTTAGATGTTGCCGTCTTTAATTTAGTAAAACATACAGTGGGGTCTAAAAATCTGTGATTCAAAACTGTATTTATAACTGTACATTTAAGTTTTAGAATTAAAAAATTAAATAAAAAGAAATGTTATTGTATAAATGTTTGTTTCAGATGTTCTTTTTTAAAAATGGTGTAGAAAAATTTATCTGAGAAATTGCTAGCAAATTTCACAAATAATTAAAAGAAACATCAAGTAACATATTGAATTAATGATATTTTGAAGTAGAAAGACTGAAATATTTTGTAAAAAGTACTCCGTAATCTTTGTTTACAACTTTGAAAAATCATATTTTTTTACAGTATACTAAATATTTATGTATTGTAACTTTTCACAAGTGTTATGCTGAGAATATAGTTTATACTGAGAAAAATGTGTGTAAAAAAAATCAGGAAAAAAGTAAATTGGATTTTTTGACTCCTCTGTATCTGTGCTTTTAATTAAACTTTGATATTACATTTTTGTTTATACATGTTTCCCATCTGATAGATTTGCTTAAGGATGACCTGAAAGCTTCAGTTGAATGTGCAAAGCTCATTGTGAAAACCGAAGGACTGAAATCATGGCAAGTATTCATTGCATATATCCTTGGGCACAACTGACAAAGCTTATTTTGTCACATTAGCAAAGTTTGCTCGTCCCTTTAGAGATTCGGCCTCAAGCTCTGTCTATCATTGCATTATTTCTAAATGTATTGATCTGACATGCTTGTGCATTTTTGACATAATGCTAACATTGATCTTTGTGTCTGCAGGGACAGCTGGGATAGTTACTGTAATGGGCGCAAGATGTCACGCTGGGTGAAAGGATGTGAGGAGCGCTAATAAGGCCTTGATTGCCTGCAGGAGCTTTAATTAGCTATAATGCCCTCAGATTATGTGCTAATGCATTTAAACTCTTGGTTGATATGACTTAAAAACTAAAAGATATTGTCATTATTAACATTTGTATCCTTGATCTTGAGATGTCAATTAAAACTCCTTCCCAAATTGTTAATAATTTGTGCTTTGCAGTGCTTTACAATCTCACTTTTGGCTAAAGCTTATGCAGCAGCAAATTGTGACAGGTAGTTTGTTTGATACAAGATAGTAGCGGTGGGCCTTTTATTTAAATTGCTTTTATTAAAAATTTAATAATCTGTAATTGAAAACCCATATTGATTGAACAGTACTCTGAATATTGGACATGTCTCCCTCAACGTCTATGCTGATTTATGTCTCCTACATCCAATTTCAGGTGAATTCAATAAAACTGTATGAATTGTGGACACATATATATCACTGTTTAAAAAAATCTCTGAAATTCATGGTCGAAAAATAGCAGCTGTATTTGCCAGAACTTAAAGAAATTTGGTAGAATTTTGGGTTTTACAGATTGAACTGAGACCAAATTTATGGTTAAAAACAACATATAGCCTATTTCACTAACTGATATAATATTTATATACCTTACCAATTTTGTACCTTTATAAAACTACCAAGAAACAAATTGAGAAAGCCCTGTAGAAACCCTAAGGAATAAGAAAAAGCTTATGGTTTTTCACTGTAAACTAGGGTGATGTGTTATTTTTCACTTCCAAAAACTCTAAATTTGTGTTGAAACCATTTTCACTCAGAAATTGCTAGTAAATTGCACAAATAATTACAAAGAAACATAAGTAACACATTGAATTAAGTGTGAAATTTTGAAGTAAAAAGACTAAAATAGTAGGCTAATTTCTTGTAAAAGGTACTGTTTTATCTACGATGAAAAATCATTTTTACAGTGTATTAAATATTGTTAGGCTTAGAATGTCACTTACTGTTATGCTGAGAATATAATTTGTAATGCAAGTGTCATGCACACAAATACAAAACCATTATGGTAACACGCAACACTTAATACAATATTAATATTAATTTAGCAACATACTGTAAGATGTAACATAAACCCAAAATGTATTTAACTAAATAGAAAAATCTAAGAATGTTTTTAACCATAAACTAAGATGACTTGCTTTTCACTTCCAAAAACTAAATTGAACAGTATTTTACAGCAAAATTCAAGGTTTAATTTATCACTGTATTTCCACAGTATATGTGACCCGGGACCACAAAACCAGTCATAAGGGTTCCATTTTTTTTAGATGTATGCATCATCTGAAAGCTGAATACTGAATAAATAAGCTTTCTATTGATGTATGGTTTGTTAGGATATGACAATATTTGGCCGAGATACAACTATTTGAAAATCTGGAATCTGAGGGTGCAAAAAAATCTAAATATTGAGAAAATCGCTTTTAAAGTTATCCAAATGAAGTTCTTAGCAATGCATATTACTGATCAAAAATTAAGTTTTAATACATTTACGGTAGGAAATTTACAAAATATCTTCATGGAACATGATCTTTACTTTTATGATTTTTGGCATAAAAGAAAAAAATCGATAATTTTGACCCATACAATGTATTTTTGGCTATTGCTACAAATATACCCCAGTGACTTAAGACTGCTTTTGTGGTCCAGGGTCACATATAGTAAGCATTTTGTGTTTGTTTTACCACAGCATTTTTACACTTTTTAACATTAAATTGATTAATGAAGTCCATCCATCATTTTAAAACCCCACCTTAGTGCAATTATATATACTGATTATCATTGCCATAACGCCATTGATTAGTATTTGATGTCTTTGACATTTAGAAGACAGCTGATTTCCAGCTTGCGGGATGGGGTGAGGGTGAACCTCCCCATTTCCATCACTAACTAACCATATTCCAGTTCTAATAGAGCGATGAAGAGCTGTTTGGATCTTGGTCGGGTGGAGAATGAGATGCTTGTGTTGTGTATCTCTAATAGGCTAAAATCACCCTCCTCTCCAGATGGGAAAGGGTTTGTTTCTTTAATTCTACCCTGTGCCTCCAGAGTAGTGATTACAGTCATATCTATAATTACCAGATCCTGAGTGTGTGACGTGAGTTCTCCTGTCGAAGCAGAGGACTGATTAGTTTAATTGACTCCGTAATCAGCAGTGTGCTTTAAAGACTATGCTGTCACTAATTGTAGGCCAGGGTAAATCGCATACAAAGTAACGCGCGGAGTGCGCGAGAGTGTGGCCGAACAATTGCGAGATGAAGTGGGATTGAAAGGTTTCTGTGTGGTATTCCGTTCCAGGTGGTCTATTTGGTAGGACTTATGAGTCCGTTGCACCAACTCTAGACCTGCCAGGCTTACCAACACCGGCATGAAACTTTCTGGGGTCTCGGTCTATTTAAATTCATGGCCACACCGTGAATGTTCTCATAAGCAGAAGATAGGCAGGAATGTAAATAGTGTATTATGCCAGTAAAAGAAGTCAAGGGCATCTGGTGAAAATATAGGACTTGAACTGTGGGGGTGATGCAAATAAGAAAACGATAAGAAGAAGTGGTTAACAAGCGGTTGCAGAGAGGAGGTAGGGAAACGTAAGTGGAGTATGCAAGACAAGCTAGTAGATAAATGGAAGATCAGAAAGATAAGAAAAGGAGTCTGCAATTATTAGAATGCAAATAACGATTAAACTGTCCTGATTCAATATCTCTGCTAAGTCACACTGAGGTTTTGTGTAATTCGATGAGAACATACGGTAAGCAGCGTTTTTGTATTGTATAATCACAACCAGATTTCAAAATAAATCGCAAATCAACTCAAAATCTTTTTTGTATTCTTGAGAATAGGGGAGTTTTGTTTGAGAAAGTGATTAAGCATTTATGTGGTGCTACAAAGAAATGGGATGATTATAGAGCCATAAAAACATACTAAAACATCTTCACAATTAAATATTTTTAATCCATTTGTACAAGTCTAATTCCTGTCTCAAAAATATAAAAAAGTATTAACAGCACATTTTAAATAAGATTCAAAACAGCCACGGGGACGATATTACCCACTCTCACAGAAACACATCTTCCTGTACAACCAGACGTCTAACTGACTAATTTCGGTATCTGATATTAATATTACTATGATGCAAACCAGTTTAATACTTTTTAGCATTGATATTTTCTATATGCAGTACTATAAAAGGAGATAAAATATTCACATGCAAAAAACTGCATATATAATCGTGGCAGCTTAAAGCAGCTTCGCAGTCACATCATACAAAAAATATGTAAATTTTTTTCTCGAATTCATCTTTTTTTTTATGACAACATCCTCATAAGCTGCAGAGCAGAACAGTCACTATATTAGCCAATGATTCTGGTCATTTAAAGAATGATCGCATATGTTTCAAAATAAATCCTATGCTACTAAATAATCAATTGGAATAAAACGAAACGCACAAACGGAGTGCGTACAACGGCAATCATTGGCCAATGACATGAAAATGTTTGAGATGTAATAGGCCTCTCATTACTTGCTGATACACAAATTTACGCTAATTCTTCCAAAACCTTTTGGGCCCGAATCCTTTTATATTCTCTTTTAGTGTGGGTTAATTTGCTTTATACTGTGGTCCTACTTCAGTGGTTGTGTGACCCATTCGCTGTCCAGAAAGGAATCTAATTCATGATTTGGGAGGGTGAACCCAACTCCAGGTGAATGCTAAGAAGCAGAAGCCAAATGTATTAGACATCCTAAACCCGTCTTTTTAGGCAAGGACCAGACATGGTTGTTCATGTAGGACTAAAAAAAATGTTTAATGGGACTGTAATTTGGATTTTAACGGTGATTAACAATTTAGTTTAAAAACGTTAGAAATTGATAATTATATAACCTTTCCACTGTTATTCAAACAGCGAATAAACTATATATAGAAAGTTACATATCACTAACATATGATTTCGGATCGGTTTAAGCCCTCTCACAGAAAATCAAGGAACTATCGTGAAATAATCATCTTACGTTCCTTGTACTCAATCTGCGCTTTGGTTGTGTATATGAATAAAAGAGAGAATTCGCAAGAGTCCGGAATTCGTCAGCGAACTCAACTCAAATGAATCACACGCACGTCAACAAAACTTGATGTTTTATTTTCAACGATGACTCATCCTGAACGCCTCTGATTGGCATTTGCTTCCTACTCAACAATAGAATTGTGTGTAATTGGTTAAAAACTGTAAAAACGCCTAAAATGAAATACGGTGCAACATGAGCAGATCTTAATTTAATGCCACAATCGACACTGTCTATTCATATTCACTTTGTTAGCAACAGACGTAATAGATTTCATTTGTTTGTGCAGGGGCATTTTTTGTCCAATCCAACCCCGTGTGGCCACGCTCTGCCTATGTCTTAATTCCTCTTTTTATGTGGTTCCCACTTGTACTTGCTTTAATTACAGTAATTTAATTGCTCACTGTGTTTGGGTGCCCACATTAGTATCACCCAGCCCTAAGCAGGCAGTAGATTCAGGTCAGACTATCTGACTAGAAACATGAAATGGAGACGAAGGTCATGGGAGTGAACGGAAAACTCATAGACTTTAGTAATTTGTGAGAGCACAACATATGTACAGAAATGCGATATGTGTGTAACTGCTCTGCCGGTGCTGCACATTTTAGCTAGTATATTAAATCACACACTAAACTAACCACCGGACGAGAATGTTGCCGATCAAGCAACATAGATGACAAAGCCAGAAAAAAGGGAGCTGTTTGAATCGTAGAGATGATTCTTTAAACTTCCATGCCACTGTCTATCTTTGGCGTCTTGGAGATCCAGAGAGCTGATTGGTTAACGTTCGTTTTGGTCCGTGGTTTACTGTTAAAAAAATTTAAATGTATTAATAATTTAATAAATGTATTTATTTAATAAATTTAGTAAATGATATGATGGTGAGTTGATGACAAAATTTTCATTTTTTTTTAAATGAAAATATGCACCCTATTATGCACCCTCTATGGGTAGATGTGTTATACTGTTATATTATAATCTATTGATATGGGCACAGACATATGTACTGCTTGTGTGTGCATTGTGAAACAGGCCAATTTCCCCACATGAATCTCCATGTCGCCTTTGTCATTTACATAATTTGTTGTTGAGTTTTACTGGGAAGGTTTTATGGCACAATGCATGGAAGACAGTGCATTTAAAGGCATACACAATAAGCAGACCGAAGCTAAGCAGCTGTTACGTGACTCCTCCTAGTCTTATGATAGTATTTAATCATGAAAACCAGAAGCAAACATCGTAAAACAGAGAAGCATCATCTGTTGAGGACTTAAAGACGTTTTTCCAAAAGCTTTGAACTCGCTCCAGGAAGCCTTTTACCGAATAGAGCGCACTTAGTCATTGCCAGTGATTAAATGTATTGTCTCAGGATCCCCTCATCTGCCACAGTGATTGGAAATATGTTAAAAAGACATCACTCTGTGGGAGCGTCATCCGTATAAGCATAATAAATTACACAAATAAGCCACTATATAATGTCTTGCCAAGCACGGGCTGAGATGAACTGTTTCGGGGTGAGAACAGGGGATGGAAACAGCTTGCTTCAGCAATTCCCTGCCAAATGGGATATTGATGGGAATAGAAGTCAAGTTGGACTCTGTCTCCAATGCAGTGTGACGTAATGTGGCAGGCAAACCCCTCCCCCCTACAAATATGCTAAATGCACACTATAATAAGTGTGTTGATGGTGATTAGTACGGGCTAAGCTGTTTTGCCGGGCACAGTTATAAACAGCTGAATCTAATTAATCACAGTAAAACTTCTGGGTTAGCGAGAAAAACATAGGATGGTGTCAGATCTCGGCTAGTGAGCCGAAATCCTGATTAATCAAGACGCAAAGGCTGTTAGTGAGACACTGACTTCCTGATGTGACGCAGTATTTGGATGATACTGTGCATAATAGGACAGCACATTAGCATTAGTCTGACAGCATTTACAGTGATTTGATCCTAATGGCTCACCTCTTGCTCAACATCTGGAAACAGCACGTTCCTGAAGCTACCAGGATCAGCAAGAGGAGAGGGATGGTAGGGATAATCACATAGATTAGCAGCATACCTGGGAGAAGAAAAAAAACACACTTTGACTTCCAATCCCATACAGGCATTTATTTTGAGTTGAATTCTGGGTTCAATACAAGTGAATCTCAATTGACAGCATTTGTGGTTTAATGTTGGCTACTGCAAAAATACTATTTTCACTCACCTCTTTTTTTCTGAAAAATCAAGAGTTACAGTGAGGCAATAGAAGTGAATGGGGCAATTTTTTAGAGGATTTAAAAACAGAAATTTGAAAACATGATGCTTATACTTTTATAAAAGTACTTGCAAAAAGTTACTATTCAAAAGTCTGGAATTTGTAAATTATTTTGTTTTTGAAAGTCTCTTATGCTAACCATTGTAGTGTTTATTTAATCAAAAATACAGTAAAAATTGTAACAATGTGAAATATTATTACAATTTAACATTACTGTTCATTGTATGTTTTGATATAGTGTACAAAATGTAAATAAAATAATATATTAATTCTTTTAAAAAAATCTTTACTGACGCCAACTTTTGCACAGTACTAAAGCACTGTTAAAAATATTTTGTTTCTATAGTAGCTATTTAATTAAAATAAAGGAGAAGAGAGGAGAACATTTTTAACAACCGTATTTAGGGTTTAGTGTTTATGGCATTCTGTTGTCATGGCAATGAATGTCTAAAACCAGATGTAACTTTACACAGAAAAGGTTAGTAAGCATTTTTCTAAAATCTAACATCTGACTTGCATATAGTTTTAAGATTTGAGGCATATTTTTAATAGCCTGATCATTTGATAAAATGAGTATTTTTAAGAACATTACATATTGGGTTCGTATTCACTCCGCATTTTATAGTAAGCCAGATTGTTGCTTTTTTATAAAGTAAAGGGAGAACAAGTCAATATTGTTTTTTGTGGTAATCAACATTATGGCACAAATGCTGTTGATTGAGCTTAACTCTGAATATTCCTTTAAGAATTTAAAATCGACTGTTACTTGAGTGCCCTGGCATTACAAGTTGGGGGTTCTCATCCTGGTCAACAGGAGATGTTCTCCTCTCCTCTTGTTCTTCTGAGGAAAGATCTGAAGGGCACATTAACAGATTAGTGTCAACACATCTGTAACTCTAAGTCAAATGATGATGGATTTGACACCTGGCTGCTTACCAACATCAGACCCTCCAGGCGTGTCGCTCTGCACTTTTACCAGGTAACTTTCTAGCTGCAGGAAACAGCAGCAACAAACATTTGTCAAGCTAAACCACAATTAGTGAAAATAGGAGGGAGGGTTGGGTGAATTCAGGTTAATCAAGTCACTTTTGACTCAAAAAGTTCACAGTGCAAATCACCTACCTGGTTCATACTTGCAGATGAAATTGTGCTTCATATTGCACCTGTCATCATTCCACTGGTAAAGATACGGCCCACCAGGCCCAGCGAGAGCTGTAGGCTGGTGATACATGACCACGCAAGCTTCTCCTCCACAGGATGGTTCATCAGCATACCAGTTTCTGTAGAACAGAAGTGCTCATTTTTATGGCTGTTTTTAATTCACAACCTGATGTAAATCTCTGCTTTGAACAGGCCCCAGATCAATCCCATCTCACCTAAACTGTGAGACACTTCCATCTGTCCACCTGTACAGGTTGGGACACGAGGCAAAGCTGCCAGGTTCCTGTGCTGTCTCGTCCTCCACACGTGTCAACCCGATCCAGAAGTCTCCATCTGTGATGCCCGACCCGCTGGAAGCACTAGTGGAAGTGAAGATGCTGAGTTCCCGCAGAAGATGTTCGATGTGCTTCTGCTCTGCTGTGTTCTCAATGCTCAGCAACGAACCGCCATCCATTTCACACGCATCCTGAGCCTCCCAGAATGCAACACGACTCGACACGTCCCTGAAGTAAGCAATCTTATAGCACGGCTCCTCAGGACTGCCCTGACACACTGTCTGACCTGAAGTCACAAAGTTAATACTGTATTTTTAGCGATATCTTGTATAGATATATATCTTGTATAGATGGATACAGATTTGGATGTTTAAAGGATGCTCAGTTAAAATGTTTAAAAAGGCTTGCCAGCTAAGAGGGGAAAATTTATGGAATTATTATTAAATCATAAACAAAGCACTTCTATTATAGAGAACACTTAAGATACACTGATAGGCCCAATGAAGGGAACTGTGATTAATACACAGACTGTTAAAAGTCTAATAATAACATTAGCTCTCTGCCCGGGAGGTACTTTAAATAATTGCATGGTCCAGATCTGCCATATCATCAATTTGAGTCCAGTAATGGGCCGAGTTTAACTGGGGGAAAACTGGACTCAGCATTTTCTTAACCAGCTTCCTTAGCTTTCTTCCTCAATTCCTGTCTGTGTGGCACAGTTTTACTCCTTCCAGCATGGAATGTTCTGCCAGTTCCGCTCTCCAAAACTGTCCCTTTCTTGTCACCTTTGTTAAAAACCCGATCTCATCACAAAGAACTGCTCAACTGATTTTAATTTCCCTTGGTGCGTCCTTTTAGTTTACACGTGTATGACAAACCTATTTTTATATCCATCTCTCTTTTTTTAATCCTTTCATAATCATTTTCTTTTTTATCCCATCGCTTTATTAAGAGAGAGATGTTTTCAATAAAGCTAGAGACAAGCTTCAAGAATGATCTTCAAGATTAATCATCTTTGGGGAAGTGAAAACTATGAGCTGATCTGCCAGATTTGATAAAAGCCTACACTTAAGAATGTTTTTGAGAGATAATTTAATTATAAAATAAAGTAGTAGAGGTGAATGAGAATGAGCACTTAAAAACATTGTGAAAAAATATGGAATTTTGAATTTTGTTACAGCCTCTAAGTCTATTTCACATCTAACAGTTATTATTTATGATTGCCACACAGAAAATCAGTTTGAGCGGGTTTGAAACAACTTGAGGACGATTAAATTATATTTGTGACCCTGGACCACAAAAGCAGTCTTAAGTCGCTGGGGTATATTTGTAGCAATAGCCAAAAATACATTGTATGGGTCAAAATGATTGTTTTCTTTTATGCCAAAAATCCTTAGGATATTAAGTAAAGATCATGTTGCATGAAGATATTTTGTAAATTTCCTACCGTAAATATATTAAAACTTAATTTTTGTTTAGTAATATACATTGCTAAGAACTTCATTTGGACAAACTTAAAGGCGATTTTCTCAATATTTAGAATTTTTTTTGCACCCTCAGATTCCCGATTTTCAAATAGTTGTATCTCGGCCAAATATTGTCCTATCCTAACAAACCATACATCAATGGAAAGCGTATTTATTCAGCTTTCAGATGATGTATACGTCTCAATTTCGAAAAAGTGACCTAAATGGTCCAGGGTCACATTTTTGGCTGAACTGTGCCTTTAAATAAATTTAAATAGTTAAGAAGTAAAACATTTTACCACAAACAAACCTGAATATTTTGTATATATATATATATATATATCCTCACTGACTTAAAGAAATAAGGTGAATGAAAATAGCTTCATACTAAATAATTTGAAACTTACCACTCACAACTCTCGCGCCATGGCTGAACGAGACCAAAGTCAAAGCACAAAGGATTCCGACTGCCGCGCGCATCCTCGCGTGTTTCACTAGATAATGGAGCGAACTTCAAAACTTGTTCCAGTCAGGGCCTTATTTGACGTTTATACGAATGGTCTCTTCTTCATAGTGTTCAAAGACATGATTTCCACCGAGCTGGTCTGACACTCTGAAAAGCGCCTCTGAATTCTGGAGAGAGTGACGCGCGGCTGCTCCACTTCAGTATGGCAGTGATGCTTGCTTCCCTCACGCGTGGCTGGCTGGCTGGGCTGGGCTGGGCTGGGCTGCAGGTGATCGAACAGGGCGCAGATGTTCATCACCTCCTTTATTAAGTGCAACACACGTCTCAGGCTCGACCCGTGTTCTCCAGTTATAAGGTGGATGATGGGGCAGGTCACAGTTTTAGTGTATAAAATGATTTAAGCGTGATTGGGTCAATGGCTGAGGTGAAAACACCCTTGGCTTGAATTATATGTATCCAATTTAAAGAACCAAAAATACGCAGCCGAATTATTATGTCTCGGTTCATAAAGGTGGAAACAAAATTGATAATATGCAGACTTTGGAGATTGTATGTCAAATTTGTCAATATAATACAGTCATGCTGCAGTATAAGCGGATGGATTTGTGTCAGTTTCATTTATGACCCATGGTATATAGACAACCTTACAGACATTTTAGACAAGTGGCATTTTTATTTTATAATAATTGTAATTTTTTTTTTCTGTTTATAGGTTCAACAAGCCAAATTTAACTGAAAACCTTCCAAGTACCCTGGGACCTCAGTTGTCTCGAGTGATCCTGATGTAAGGTTTGATATAATTCTTGAGTACTGGTGGGTCAACCACTTTCATAACAATACCACATTTATACACGTGAAGGTAATTACGTTTCATGAAGAGGATAATGCATATTCATCAGATCACTAGATGGTCTTAGTCTTGATGACCCTGTTGGGGTTTATTTTGCAATATTGACCATCTGATTGTACTTCATCCTGCTTATTGCACAGCTATTGATCAAATAAATAAAGCCATAAATATTGATTTGAAATTATTTTAATATGTGAAAAGATAAAGGCCGCAAGAGATGACTTGGAACTATTGTAAAAATACAGTTTAGAAATAATTATACAAAAATATATTTGACCACAGAATGCTTCAGCTGAACAATCAGAATCAAGGATTCCAGTTTATTTACTATAACATACTATAATTACCTATTTAGAAACAAAACAAAGTGAATTAGGATTGACAGCAAAATCATGTGAATACATAAACAGATGTATCCTGTTTCCTGCCAGACCTCCCATTAACAAAATCATCTCTTCTCAGCTGACACCCTTCATTTCAGTTATTCATCTCTCTCTACTTTTAAAAAGTTGTTTTCCTCATACAGGATCACATGGTTTCCCTGACTGCCTCTTCATGGTTCTGATTCATGAGCTGAATATCCGAGGGAGGTTTTCATATTGTCCTCAAACACGTTTCTCTGTATGATAACCAATTATGTTGTCAAAGCAAGACGTCAGCTCTGTGCATGGATTGATCCGTTCATCCTGCGGCGCGGAGCCTTGCCGATCCGAAGGCTGTTAACTGAGCTGTAATATGCATCAACGCAAAAATGCTATTACTTAATTTGCTGTTCCCTATCGATTACTTATTTCCCACTGAAAATGCCATTCTGTTCCTTGAGTGTTCGATAACGACACCGAGATATTCTGTGGCACATTATCAATAAAAAGGCAGCTGCGTTATTACTATAGGACCCTTGTCAGCGGAGGTATTAAGAAGATCTGGCAGGAAGCACCAGCAGCAGAGAAGAGAAAAGAAATGTCAGGCAATCACGAAAAACGAGGAAGCTGAGTGCACTACTGGCCAGCTTGCAGAAAGAACATCTTAACTGGGCCAGAGGAATGGGGTAGTGCTGATTTTGCAAGCCAGGACAATGGGCCCAGTCTGCAAGCTCTGCCAGAACATCACATAACTCTCCGCTCTCATCATCTGCTTCTCACTGTTTCTCCCCCTCTCTGTCTTGTCTTCTTTTCAGATCAGGCATCAAAGTCACACTGAGTTCATTGTTATCAGTTATCAGTGTTATCAGTGTTATCAGTGTGCTTAATTGCCCAGAAGTAATCAGCGGCATCAGGTTTAGGGCATGAATGGTTCACATTAAAGGAATAAACTGTGCTTTCCTGCGAAAGGAGGTAGATCCAAAGGGTTCTAATGTTCTTGCTTTGTGTCAACAGATGCTGCGACCTTTTTTAAGAGATTGGCTTCTAATGTATTCACGTTTTTTGTGACACTTTTACCATTCTGAGACCCCATCCTGATACACCGACACATTTTTAAGATGTTGGTGAGTTGGAACTCTATTGGAAATCTGACTAGCAGCCGAATGTTTCAATAGAACACTTGTACTGTTCATTTGTGCCACCTTAGGATGACCTGACCTATGAACTTTGACCCCATGAACATATTTCCTCATTAGTATGTACTCTTATTGTCAAGAGTACAAGCTAGTTAAAATTATGTGCCAATGGGTTGTTAAGTCTCAGAGCATATTTGGTTCCACTGAGCATTATTGTACCTAAAAATAAGCTTGATTTTAATTGAATAAATAATCCTATGAGTGGATTATTTCTGAGCAATCATAAAATGTAGATTGCTTTAGTGTCCTAAAGAAAAATCCATTGATAGCTGGTATTGACTTATTTCATCATCTTTCCTTCTAGGTTCCTTCGAATGGAGGTCTCTAAAGAGGACAAAAGGGAAAACTCAAGCTGTGAAAAATTACATGTAGGGTGAAAGAGACCATCCCATCATGGCTCACCCCACCACAGATGTATGATGAGCCCCTCAAGCCTTCTGGGTAAATGAGAACAAGCTCTTTGCTGATTGGATTAAAGCCTACGGTTTGGTGATGTGAGATTAAGGGAACATTAAAGAGAGGGAGTGCCTGGGATCCATTTAAGAGTCTCTGTGTTCAAATCTATACGCATATACTTCCATCTCCAATAACTCGTATATCCAACCCAACTAATAATTGACCCGTATCATCTTTTGCCATAATTCACTTCTGGGATATTGTAAGTGTAAGTTTGGCTTGGCTTGCATACGTATTAGTGCTCTATTATGAACGCTTCACATGGGTTGATTGGGATTGATCATTGGTCCATACTGCTGCACAAGCCAATTAATGGCTGTCTCCTAGGGAGACTCTGGTTGGCCGAGTCGCAATAGATGTAAATGCAATTGATTGACTGTAAGAGTCTAAGTGATTTGGCCCTGTAAATCAGGCAAGCCGAGTGATGGCTGCATTTGAGAGCATTCTTTCACATACGTCACAAGAAATTGCTTCTATTCTGTTCTTTTCACCCTTCTAATGTGTTTGTGTGCAAATTGAGGAAAGAACCAGATTTGGAAGGGCTTGAGGCAAGTGTAAGTGCAGTCAAATCAGCCAGGGAAAAGTACTTCTTTAACAAGCAAATCTATTTACGACCCCTCTGAGACCCGAATGGACCGGACTGCAACTTCATTCTGCTCCCTTATCACTTAGAGAGGTCATGACTTCCCAACAGTAATCCCTGTACCAACAGGCATTGGCTCCGTGGGCTGCCATCAGCTGGTGACTGAATGCTCATACCAGAATTAATGTAATCAGTAATTACTTGATGAGCCAGAAGGGCAGCATGTCTGAAGGCTAACACATGAAAACATGCAAATAAAAATTAGTGTATGTTAAAATGTTCATACAAGACCAGTCAAAGTTAGGGGCCTATTTTTTTTTTTAATGTTTTTGAAAGAAATCTTTGCTCACCAAGGCCGCATTTATTTGATAAAAATAAAGTAAACCTGTAAAATTAGTAAAACGAAATATTATTAGCATTTGTGTAAAATTTTAATATATTAACAATTTTCAGTTATTCCTGTGATGGCAAAGCTGCATTTTCAACAGTCATTACTCCAGTCTTCAGTATCACATGATCCTTCAAAATCATTAGAATATACTGATTTGGTGCTCAAGAAACATTTATTGTTTTTAAGTTGAAAACAGTTATGCTTAATATATTTGTGGAAACTCTGATACAATTTTTCAGGATTCTTCGATGAATAGAAAGTTCAAAAGAGCAGCATATATTTGAAATAGAAATCTTTTGTAACATTATAAATGTCTTTGCACTCAATTTTAGTCAATTTAATGTGTCCATGCTGAATTTATTCTTTTAAAAAAAATCTTACTTGCCCCAAAAAACTTTTGAGTGGTAGTGTATGTCCTGTTAAAATAATTTCTCGTCCTCATTTTTAATGTTGTTTTCAGACACAGGAAAACAAACCAAGATAAAACTGCTGTTCAGAGAGTCTATTGATGTCTACTGTTTTCCCTATTTATCCCTCCGTTTTATTTCTTAATTTAACTATGAGAGATTTGGGGGAAAAATTAAAGACCTACAGTATGGTTGCAGGGGCAAATGACTTCTGTTAGGACCAAGAACAGGGGTGTATTTTCTCCTAAATTGCCCTATTTCCACAAATGGACTCTTATTGATTCTAAGAATGCATCCCCTCAAAACAGATAATCTGTTACTGCCATTTGCCTCCTCTAGTCACCACTTAAGTATAATTACCCAGAAGTCAATACGGCTGCCAGGCTGCTGCCACGGTTAACCTCTGAGTCACCAGTCACAAGCATCCTGCTCAAATGTTCTCTCGGCCTTGCAGAATGACAGGGTTCTGGGTTTTTAATTAAACGACTATCTTGTCAATTAATAAAGATGTTCTTGGTGCTTAATGAGCTCAAGGCATCTTAAAGACAGGATTTGGTCAGCTGTAGATTTCAGGCCACAGGGCAAATGCATTAACTACAGCTAGTTAGCTGTATATAAGGCAACTTTAATTACTGTAGTATCAAATTTATGCCCTTTATGGACCATGTCATTAATTAGTCATGGCAATATCTGGCAAAATAAATCTTATTCTGAACCATGTTTTAAGTAATGTGATACTCCCATATAGTTAATTTAAACTGCAGTGCATGAGTTTTGCATTTAATGAATAGTTCACCCAAAAATGAAAATGTACTCCCCCTCAGGCCATCCAAGGTGTAGATGAGTTTGTTTCTTTGATGGAATAGATTTGGAGAAATTTAGCATTACATCACTTGCTCACCAATGGTTCCTCTGCAGTGAATGGGTGCCGTCAGAATGAGAGTTTAAACAACTGATAAAGACACATCACAATAATCCACAAGTAATCCACATGACTCCAGTTCAGCAGTTAATGTCTTATGAAGTGAAAAGTTGCATGTTATAAGAAACAAATTCATCAAGATGTTTTCATTTTAAACCATTGCTTCTCGCGTTTGAATCATCAGAATTCATAATAACGCTTCAGGCATTGAAAAAATTCCATCACCTCGTTTCACTTGCTCGCTCTTGTTGTTGCTTAATCTGTGTGTTTTTCACCCAATTCAGACTAAACAACTTTTTCAATGGACAACACAATATTAAGAATAGAGAACTCATTTCTTTCAAACATACAGTTTTTCCCTTCACAAGATATTAACTGATGGACTGAGGGTGAGTAAATGTTCAACAAATGTTTGGGTGAACTATTCCTTTAATACAGTTTAAGAATATTTATCTGGTGCCATGATGACGTTTTATATAAGCTATGCCACAACCATCATAACTGTCTGGTTAGTAATATACCTCCTCTTCCACTGCCTCTAATAATAATAATATCGTATTAAAATATACGGTATTGTGTGAAACCGCACTGACTCATTACCTGGAGCAAAATGTGTTCTATTCAATATACTGAGGTCTTTCTGATTTGCTGATTATATTTAGTGATTGCTATTTTAGGAACGTATAAACCCTTGATTATGCAAACCACCACAATACATGCTCTGAATACACTGCCATTTTGCAGCCAGCATTTAAGAAAATCAATTCACAGTTATGAATTGGCCTTGTCATAATCTCTCCAGGAGATAATGCATTTTCCAGCACTGCCGGTTGATGAAAAGCCATCCATGAAATATGTAACTCCATCCAACTAACGGACTACTACAACCAGCACCATGATCAAACCAAGCTTGTGCCAAAAACCTGAGAGACATTAGGCTAAAGATTAATTTATCATACAAGTTATGCCCTTTTGCACTATATTGGTTTCTGTTTTAATCAGCAGAGTTAATTAAAACTGTTTAGATTTTATTACAGAATTAAATTACATTGCTATAATGGATCGAGATAAGCATCACTCCATGACAAGATTTATAATTGTGGTGGCTGATTATTTTGCCTTTGTCTGGAAACAAACATCACATCTTTATAGAACACATGCCACCCTGCCTACACAATAGAGTGGTTCATCACAATTATTTTATTCAAGTCCATGTATGTGTGTATCTGCGTAGCACACCCTTCAGCAATGCAAAACTACAACCAGGCTTCTTGCCTCAAGCCAGTGGGGCTAATGAGTCTAACTGATGACCTCTAGTATTTCTACATAAAATAATTAGGAATCCTGCTCTGAGCCTATTAATCTTTGCCGAATAAGCAGAATGCCTGACCAGCAATCCATCCCTCTTGATTACTGACAAGAAAAAAAAAATCTTAATTAGGAATGATTTTCCCTTCCATTTTATTCACCATTTATTCAATATTTTTCTTCTCAGTAAACCTCAGTTGCACAGAGTGATTAAGGGAAATGTACTTGAAATGTGTAATGAAATGTGTTTATGCGGTTTAAGGTAAAAAAAAAAAAAACATTATTTTCCACATACTGTACATTATTGTTTCTC
The DNA here is from genome assembly GCA_018155175.1 of Sinocyclocheilus anophthalmus. NCBI lineage: Eukaryota > Metazoa > Chordata > Actinopteri > Cypriniformes > Cyprinidae > Sinocyclocheilus > Sinocyclocheilus anophthalmus. The sequence continues at coordinate 104,739 of JADLZN010007152.1, forward strand.
CTCTATGCCCCGCCTTTCTGAAACGCATCGATTTTTTACAAAGCTCTTTGGTCTGAAAAGCAAGGTGTGCTGTGATTGGCCAGCTATCCAGTGCATTGTGATTGGCCGAATACCTCAAGTGTGTGACGGAAATGTTACGCCTCTACCATACTGTGATGCCCTGTCCGGCCCGAGCGACGAGACAAAAACATGAAAACCCATTATAAACGAGGCATTTGTTGCATCCAGTGGAGACATTACGGATTATAATGACTTATACTCTCTCTTTACATGTTCCGTTGCATCGCGTCACGTAAACATAAAACCATGTCTGCATTTGTGATCGAAGAAATGACAAACAACAAGCGCTACTCTACACTGCTCAAAACTCGCGTTTGAATCGTCAGTGGCAAATTCTTTAAATATAAAAAACTTACTTGTAGTCTGTGAGTCAGAACAGCCGGCTTTGTTGTCTACTCTACCAGGATCAGGAAACATCCTCCATAAAATGCACTGCACACAAATTAATATTTGGGTTGAAATGTTCTGGAACAATGTTGTAAATACAAATTAACCACTGATTTCTAGTAGTGTCCATTTTTGGAAGGCCAAACAAAGAGTTTCGCTTTCACACCGAAAAACCAGATCACACAGCGGCTGATGTGAGCGGAGGCCAGGCGGATTCAACGAAGGAGCGTGGCGGAGGGCTTGCGGCAAACAACATGTGAAGCACCCCCCTCAACCCCCCAAACGGGGGGGGAGACACCCCCCCCAAGGGAAACACCCCCCCCACCACCCCAAGTGGGGGGGACACACACCCCACCACACACCACCCAGACACCCCCCCCCCCCCCACGGACCCCCACCCCAACCACCCGGGCTGGACTCCGCTTCGTCCATGGTGAAAGCCGATCCGGTGATCCACACGCAAAGTTGTTGTATTTCCTCAGCAACAAGCACGGATCAGCTCCAGGCATGACGAGCGGATATTGTCCTTTTTTGGAAGACCAAACAAAGTATTTTCAGCTTCACAACGAAACACACAGCGCCTTCACGAAAAGGCGGCGGCAACAACAATACTACAGCAAAAATAAAAGTTACACCTTCTTTCTTTGAATGAACATTTGGGCGGCGTTATGCAAATCTTCCCACACAGTGACATAGACATGTGGGGGCGTGTTAAAACAAGCCGTTTTAGGTAGGTGTGGCTGACTCTGAACTTTTATAAAGAATATCTCTTTGGATTTGAGACTTTAGTCTTTGCAACTTACAGATCTTCTTTATGCACCAAGAGCTTGTAACACTCCAAAAAAAATGGAAAACTTTAAATCGCATCATATGACCCCTTTAAATAGTATATTTACGTGAACTTTATTCTTGAACAGATGGCGATTATTAAGCAGTACATAAAAAGTGTTTCTGTTGCTTCATGAAAAACGTTTCTGAAACGTCTGTGTATTTGACAAATATTGCATTTATTTCACTTTATCTGTGATAGAGTATGCAAACACTGCGAGATCGTCACTAACGGGAGCAGAAAGTGTCTGTTTTCAACTCCGCCCCCGACTGCAAGCGGCTACTCTCGTTGACTGCCGTCTATAGCAGTGCTTCAAGTCCAACGCACCTAACATCATGTTAATTAGCAACACATCACATGAGTGTGAATAAGCAATATCTGCCTTTGATCTCGTAGTTATTTTCCCCTCCGCCTGCTCTCGCCTACATTTCTCAAAACAACATCTCAAACAAGCCTATTGTTTTGACGTAAATGAATAACTGAATCATTTTAACTGGTTCTTTAAACGAATTGTTCTAAAGAATCGATTCGCGGAAATGTCATGCACTTTTGTTTATGACCCTACCTATCGGGTATTCATGGAAAAAACACACGTAGGGCCTGCTATTGTTCAGTCATCGCTTGTTTATCCTCTGGTCCTTATCTGCCATCATAGATAACACGTTTTTAAAAATAGGTATAATCATTATTTAAATTAAAATCAGTTTTGAAACGAAACCCCTTTGGCCGCTCAAGTAAAAGAACAAAATCCGAAATATAACTAGTTGACACATGATACAGGAAAACGTTATGTCTAGGTTTATGCTTATCACTGTCTACATTGGTCCCGTAATAAACTTGACATTTCAAAGTACGGAGTTTGTTGCTGAAGCACAAGCTCACTCCGCACTTCCGCGGCTGTGCCCTCGATAACACACGCCTTGGTGGGAAAGAAACGGGTGGCGTCGGGTCTTACGGTTGTCGATATGACGGGTCTGCCTCACCGCGCGCTATCTTCTCCGGTGGAATGTTCAGTCGAGCCGCCTGTGGGGGTACTTAATGGCACAGCTGATGCCCGGAGGGATTAAAGGGAGGTAACCAAACTAGATGAGCCAGATAGTTAGCCTATAATGTCAACACATGATCTGAAGTTGCAGCACTCAAGTTGTCAAAGCGGAGTTAAAGCCAGCGTGACTTGCTTTGTCCCAGATCAGGAGAGATTGTACACACAAACTGACCAATCACGGTAGGCTACAAAGTTCTTGGAATTTTTAGTAAGTTTTCTTTCTGTTCTTCTCTCACACAAATACTACTTTTCCTACTTTTGTGTCCTCCTCGGACAACATTATGGAAGTCTGTAGCTTTAAGTGGACAGGTTGAAGTTCTTACGTAATTAGAAGAGCTTGCGCAAATATTAGTTTGATTTAAGTCAGATGTATCCGTTGTAGTTTTACCACAGTTACAAATTATTTTACAATCAAAGAATTATAACAACATGCCAATGGACTGAACATTGATTCAAGCATTGATCTCTTGTCTGGTACACCCCAGTTATAGAATAGCTACCTGCTGTTGCCTTGCACATGCACAATCATAAATTCCGAGCAAAATAATCAAGCATTTAAGATTAAAAAAAATCTTTACCAACATGTTTGCTTGACAGCATCTCAGTTTAATTGTTTCAGATGATTTTAAACACCTCCAAAATATCTGGTGTCACTGCTATTAATCTTTTGCTGAATGTCATCTCAACATGTCTCACCATGTTTATGGTAATACTTTAGCTCTTATGCAATTTGTTACAGCCACATTGTCTCATCATTTTTTAATAATAATAATTTTAACAAATAGTAATTTAGCCAAAATTAAAATGTTCAACATTAAACATTTAGAAAGTGTTTTCTGTCTACTTGGCAAGTAATGTAATCATTTTCTTTGCACATGTAGAGGCAGGACAAAACAATTGAAATTTCACTGCCATTGTCATGTGTCGATATACTTAGAAAACATCTGTGGGTGTTCCTGTGAAGAATTTTTCTGAAGGGAGTGAACCTTAGCTGCAGACATGTGGTGTTTGTTGAGAAAAACAGTCTCCAGTTCTCTGTAGACTGTATTGTTGCAGTATTATAATGATGAAGCTTGATTAGTTTTCAGAATGTAAGTGGACATGAGAAGTTACATCCTGGACCATTGGCTCAACACATCCACAACAAGAAAGATTTAGAAACTAGAACTACTGCATCTTCACCATCGTTGCAGTTAACAGGCCAGCAGAAAAGCAGCAGAGGTGAGTTTGTATGACTGGATTATCAGATACATTTGTTATCAGACAAAACTTTGGGACATAACAGCTCATCATAAATTCATAAAATTCTGACTAAAAGTTCTGTTCATTTTAATTATATGCATGTAATGTCAAATGAAGCATGCATAGCACTGTGCAAAAGTCTTGGGCTATTAGTATTTTCACAGGCAAAAAATGGTTTTAAGCCAGTTATTTTTTTATATTTTTTGCTGTAGTATGTCAGTAGGAAATATCAGTTTACATGTCCCAGCATTCCTTTTGCCATTAATTGTAGTGAGAATTTTGTAGGCACAAGGAGTCTGACAACAGCCAGTGCTGCACACAGATCTGATCTCACCATCATCCAGTCCGTCTGGAATGACATAAAGAAACAGAAAAAACTGAGACAGACTAAATCCAGAAGAACTGTGGCAACGTCTCCAAGATGCTTCAAGAAACCCTACCTGCAAAGCTACAGTAATGTGAAAAGTTTTAGGCACTTGTGTAAAAATGCTGTAAAGTGAGGATGCTTTCAAAAAAGAATATCATAAATAGATTTTATTTTTCAGTTAACACCTATTAACTAAATCAAATCAATATTTGGTGTGACCACCCTTTGCGTTTAAAACAGCTTTTGTCCTTGGTACACTTGCACATAGTTTTTCAGGTAGGTTTCTTGACGTGTCTTGGAGACGTTGCCACAGTTCTTCTGGATTTAGTCTGTCTCAGCTTTTTCTGTTTCTTCATGTCATTCCAGACAGACTGCATGATGGTGAGATCAGATCTCTGGGTGGAGCACTGACTCCTTGTGCCTACAAAAATCTCCAATGAATTGCATTATTCCGATTAATGGCTAATGAAATGTTTGGACCGGCTAAAACGCTATTTCGTACTGACACAGTACAGCAAAATATATAAAAATAACGGACTTAAAACCATTTTTTGTTGGTGAATACTTAAGTGGCTAAGAATTTGCACAGTACGATATATATATATTATAATTATAACGATCATATATATATAGATATATATATCACGCTGTCCTGTGTAACACTTCTCAACTGATCAGATTTGCAGATCAGGCAAATAATACTTCTCAGATCTAAGGAAGACTCCAGTAGGACATCTGAGGAACAGAGGAAATCTGCCAGATTTACTTCCACCATCTCTATCAGTCTTCCCAATAGAAGAAACAAAAAAGACACAGCGGAGGAAAAAACACTGCAAGCTACAAATAGCCTGTGAGTTTTATTTATTTTATTTTTTGGGGGTCTTTTTTATATTTTCACACTGCTGTTGGGGGTCATCATGCTTTAAAAAGAGTTTAGTGTTCACTTTTGTTTTTTAACAAAATTGTATAGGATTTTAATCAGCCATTTATCAGTTATCGGTTAGAACATGAAAATAATTATCAGCTAATGGCATTGACCAGAATTAAGGCCCGTTCACACCAAGCACGATAAGGATAAAGATATAGTTCTAAAAATCGTTCTCAATATTAAAGAATAGCAGAGTCCACACCACAGCTATGACGATAAAAGCACAGAGAAACGATATCGTTGGAATCACTTTCAGAATGATTTTTTCCAGTTGATGAACGACACAAACATTGCCAGCCAATCAGAATCCATCCTGCTATAACGAGCTCAAGAATTTAAAGCGGCAGACGCGTGTGCGCTGAGAATAAACAGACGATATAGTCCGCTGGTATGGACGCTAATATCCAAGCATTATCTTTATAGTTATCGTTCTTGGTGTGAACGGGTCTTTAGTCTTCGTATTAGTAAATGTTTTATGAAAATTTGATTCCACTTAATATACACTGCACATAATAATATCTTTTGTCTTGTAAATTATGCCATAGCACTTTGTGTTTTGTGTCATTTGCACAGTCCCAGCCAGAACAGCAAACGCCCTTTCGACACATGACTGGCAGTAATAGTCCTTATATAGCAATAATTCATGATTTAATGATGGTGAATGATAGTGTGAAAGTGTATAGGCAAAGATTTGCTGTTTGGCTGTACCTTATCTAGGTGGGTTCATGCTTTCAAACACTGCTTACACCTTTATAAAGTGTTTACACCTTGATCTTGGAAACAGTAAATAGACATTTATTGTGCAGTATTACAGTATCTTGTTTAAAAGGTATGACATCACTGCCTCTCATTTTTAAAGCAGACATTTAAGGATTAGTTCACTTCCAGGATAAAAATTTCCTGATAATTCACTCAACCCCATGTCATACAAATGTTCATGTCTTTCTCTCTTCAGTTGCAAAGAAATTAAGGTTTTTGAAGAGAACATTCCAGGATTTTTCGCCATATAATGGACTTAAATGGGGGCCAACGGGCTGAATGTCCAAATTGCTGTTTCAATGCAGCTTCAAAGGGCTCTGTATGAGCCGTGCTAAGGATTAGGGGTCTTATCTAGCGAAACGATCTGTCATTTTCTAAAAAAAAAAAAATTAACGTCATGGGGGTGAGTAAATGATCAGGAAAGTTTTATTCTGGAAGTGAACTAGGGTTTTTTGTGTGTGTGTATGTGTGGTATATGTATCTGACCGTATGCATTAATGTGTGTGAGACACTCTGTACTAATTTTAAAAGAGTTTTAACAATGGACCCCTCCCTTCATGTCAGGCCAATGAATTGTTTACTCCTAGAATGCTTAAACTGAGAGAAAGAATGAAATGTTGTTGGTCTTGTTTTCCTGCGTTGTCTTGCTAAATATATGAAAGATGTTGAACTAGTAAAAGTATTTAGGGAGTAAGAATAGCGTGTGAAACATTGAATTAGATGAGAGATTTGTTTTCATCATAGTTTTCTTTGTTTATCTACCTGAGGGAACTTATTTTTATTCTTGTTGAATGTTTGCTCATTAAAAAAAATCATATGCTAATTAAAAATTTTCTCAATTTGACAGTTACAGCACACATGAAGCCATAAAAAACACAGCTAATCAAAACCACACAGAGGTAAGCATTCAATCTAAGACAGTCATGAGAATGAGACTGTTTATCGTTTTAGTAAGAGATCATCTGATGTAAAGATAAAATCTATGTCTTACTAATCAAACGTATCTTGCTTAAATATAATGAAATATCTTTATTGTACTGCCCTTTGAATACATTCCGCTCTACTGGGCCATGTTTGCAGTTTTGATATGCAGAGTATTTTTCAGTGGAATGTAAAGCTCAACTGTGAAGTTGAACTGTCTGTTTAAACAGTTATGGAATAGGAGTGGTGATTTGTTCAAATAGTTAAAAAAACACGCAAGAAGCATTTCTTGCAATTTTCCCAAGCAACTCTGAAATGTACTAGTCTAAAATGTACAAATGCTACTGTGCTTGAATTAGTGCCTGTGTTTGTACTTTTTTTGGCACTAATCCAAAGCTTTGTTGCTTGTTCTGACAGCTAAGGGACGTGCTTTCACCAACTGACCAATGTGGCGAATCAACTGGTGAATTATTTAAGAATAGGGATGGGCCAAAAGCAAGCTTTGATGAAGACAGTTTTACCACTCTGCATCAACATGGACATAACACACCAAAGCAGGGACAAAATACAGGAATACAACACAACATAGGCCTTCATGAACAAACGCAAATTGTCCACAACGGCTCACAAAGACATTCTACTCAACCTGTTTGTGAGGTTCAAACAGAATTCAACAAGGAATCTGGAGCCAATGACTGTAGAAAGAATACTGCAACAACTCCACAGTACCACAGTAATCTGACCTCCTTTGAAGTGGACAATGGTCTAAAGGCAAGCACTGATTCCCAGTTTTTTGCACACTATTCAGAAGTAGTAAATCAGGTCTTGCCATTAGACTCTTTTCCTGCTCTTCATTCTGATAGTACCCCTGAGCCAGAACCTGGTCTTTTCAATCCTACATCAGCTATGTTGACATCGGCCCTGGCCTCAGTTCTTCCTCTACCTTGGAGTGGCCGTCTTCGAAGACCCAAGCAAGGCGGCAGCGAAGTAGAGCATGAGCCCCAAGATTGTGGACAGAATGTTAACCCATCTACCTTATTTTGCCAGGATCGGCAGCAACAACCGTTTCTTCCATCCCAGAGGCGACCATCTGAACACATGTTGGCCAATGACAATGACATGCAGTTGACTGCAGGAACCAGCTATAACTGTCCTGACTGGCAAAAAGAGAACAATTCCCCGAACATCACAACCACAATACAGCCGAAGAGACCCATTATTAAATCCTCCTCTGTGGGCATGATGTACAATAATACAGATTTGCATTCTTTTCCCACACCTCTGGACACTCGTCAGGTACCAAATTTGGCCCATTCAGAGTACAGAATATCAAAAACTGGAGATGAACATGAGCCTTTCAAATCATTGAGCTCTAAGCCAACAACAAGCAGTCTACTTCTTTCCTTGAGGAGGTCAAATTTGAGAAGCTCCAGTGCTGAGCCCACACAATCACAGACTCCGATGATTAGTTCTGTCAGGTCCCTTACATTGCCTAGCAGAGTTGTTTTGAAAACTCCATCATTTGCCCATTCTGTTACCGCTGATGACCAAACCCCCGAATATCCAGACACTCCTGCAAGAACAGAGGAAATAACAGTCAATCAGTTCCCTTTCTCACATAGAATTAAGAGTAGAGTGCCATTAAGAAAATCACTGTTTCTAAACAAACCAGAGACAGAAATTTCTCAGAGACTTGAAGCTTCTGTTGCCAGAGTAGAGGAAGAACGTTTCCCAATCTCCACAACCAAAACCGGCCAACTTGGAATTCTCAGAGCTAAACAGAGTTCTTATTCAGTGTTTTTGAGGAAATATTCCAATACAGAGGACATAGATCCAGCGGAACAAAATGCTGCCAACAACACCAACCTGCAAAACTCCAATATGACCAGACAAAAAGTAATTCCAGATACCACAATTTCTCCCAAAGTTTTAACAAACAATGTTCAACCATCTGGCTTTAATGTTCAAAAATTAAAATCACAAAGTACACACAATATAATATCCAGTAGTTCTTCAGGTACAGGCACCTTCACAGACAGGCTTAACTACTCACCCAGGAAAGACTCTGGTGGAACAAGTCCCACAAATGTGGGGCAGATATATCTGGACTCTAAGAAATATTCTCAGTCAAGTCAAAGCACTATGGATCTTTCGAGCTCTCTTTCTCCAAGCAGACCTCTCAGAAGTGTAAGAGTACCAAGCATTTATTCATACCTACGGGAGTCCAGCCCGGCTGTGTCCACCCCTTCCACCACTTCTTCCCACATACAGAGAGGTGAAACATCGCCTCCTAAGCAAGATGGAGGTGTAACACTGCAGGGTGACCGGAAAACACTACCTTCAAGATTTTCATTTGACTTCAACCCATTTGTGCCACAGGTACAAGCATTACAAAGAAACTCTTATAGCTCCAGCTCTCATATAGTACCAGCTCAATCTCTGCCTCCTGATTTTGGACGAAGATCAGCACCTCGTCTCAGCACTTCTCCATATTCTAGCCTCATCTCCTCACGACCTACACTCAACAACACTTTACAAGAACTATCCTCTCCACCTGTGTCCAAAACTCATACCCGATCTACATCTTATGATATTGTAACCACTCCTGCAGACTTCATAAAAGGTGATCCAAGCTCTTCACTGTCCACATACACAGGCATAATAAGAAGACCAAAGGAACAGTTAGCTTCTCCTAACAGAAAACAGAGGACAGCAGTTCAAGATTATACAAGCGCCCTAGATAATCACAAACCTGCCCAGCCATGCCTCTTACAAGTTGCACCAGATACAAGTTTTGTCATGGAACGCCAAAGCGCAAATATAAGCCCACACCCAAGGCAGCCAGACACAGGCTCTAACAACTTCTGCCATCAGGAGCATGATGGCTTGATGGAACTTCAGCTTGATAAGGGTAATGCTTACCCCAAGCACAGGCTGAATGAGAAAGATAAGTATAAGCTCACAGTAGAAAACGAGACTACACTGACAGCTGAGAAAGAGATTCCCGCTGTGCATATGCATGAGAGATTACAGGAAATGCAAAGTTCCAATTCAAAAAAAGGCCTCTTTAGTTCACGAGTTAAGATAGACAAAGAAGCTGTCTTTTCTTCAGCTTCATTGCCAGACAAAGAGGTTGTTAGTCCCCAGTATTTAAAAACCAAAAGACATTCGCCAGTGTTTAAAACGAGCAGCAGGATTGACCAGATGTTAAATCGCTTGAAACTGACATTTGGTGTCAACCGTTCAGACGGCTCACTTGACGCACTACCGAAAAAGAACAAGAGTCCCACTCAGCAACCCTCAGATACTGAGACTTTTGAAAGTCCCAAGACAGAGGAGAACACATGTTCTGAGAGCCACCCGGAACCTTCTAACTACACTTTAACAACTGATAAACACTCTTTAAATTCCTTGTCACTACTAACATTCAAAAAATCTGAGAATACATTAAATATGGATGAACAAAATAAGTCTACAGCTGAAATAAATTATTCTGGGTGCACACGGGAGGCCCCCAACTCATTCTTGACCACCAATAAATCATCTTTTGCCTCTTTTGGGTCCTTGTTGCCATGTACATTAAAGATATCTGAGAAAACCTTAAATATGGATTGGCAAAATAGATCTACAACTGAACAAAAGGGTTCTGGGTGCACATGGGAGGCCCCCAGCTCATCCTTGACCACTGATAAAGCCTCTTTTGCATCTTTGTCGCCACTTACATTAAATAAATCTGAGAATTCTTTAAATATGGACTGGCAAAACAGATCTCCAACTGAACAAAAGGTTACTGGGTGCACATGGGAGGCTCCCAACTCATCATTGACCACTGATAAAGCACCTTTTGCTTCTTTTGAGTCCATGTCACCGTTAACATTAAAAAAATCATCTGAGAATAAATTAAATGTTGATCAGCAAAAGAGGCATAGCGATGAAAATGGAAACCATTCTTATGGTAGGAGCTTTAGTCCACATAGGCTAAAGGCCCAATGTATGAATCGTTCTGCCACCTTGCCACATTACAGAAAATCCTCTGTCGGTCCCCCATCACCCTTTTATTTGTTTGATTTTGATTCAGAAGAAATTCAGAATGACAATGTGTTTTATAGTCCAGTAAGCAAAAAAACAAATTCACTGTGTGAGTCTGATTACTTCTCTTCTCTGAACTCCAAGAGTCCCATGCAGCAAAACCTTGTGAGGTCTCACTTGTCCTCGTCATGTGCTGATTTAAAGTATGGTCTACACAATGGACGATCTTTCTCAGTAAGCAGTGTGGTTTCAAGCCGCCCATCAGGTCCTGGACGAATCTCAACAAGCAGCATCAGCGACCTCTCAAGTTTGGATGACTTTGTGCCGAAGGGGGATTATACAGTAGTTGACTCTCCAATGAGTAGTAGCCATTCTCCAATCTGTGATGCCAAATCTATCACTGGTAAACAGTCTGAACCTGGATATACAGATGATCTTGATCTTGATCATTATGATGCAGACCCAACCCCACCTCCATCACTAACTATGTCCTCTTCACCTCGTCGGATATCCCAGGCACCTTCTGTATCTTCCCCCATGTGGACAACTCCAGAAAATCTGTCTCCTACTCGTGGAATCCTGTCATCAAGGAGCTACACAACCAGCTTGACTGTTTTTGAGGAGTCTGATTCTGACACCACAACCGATGATGAATACTATCTTGACAATTGTGATGATGCTGTAGAAACAGAACTTTAGAGGAGGTAATTATGTGTTCAATTCCATCATATTGAATATGTGGTTACATATATACGCTTCTACGAAATTAGAAACGATCTAAATTGTAATAACTAGAAATCCAGATTGGATATGAATAGAAGGAATTATAATATATCAGAACTATAAGACCATGTTGATTTCATATTTTTTGTTATAAATTAAATATAATGGGCTTTTTGAATACTTTAGTGTTTGAGGATAACAATTTTTGATTTCATTATGAATTAATATACAATACAGTACAATGCACTGTTTCATTAGGTTTTTTAAGTATATTTTCTGGGTCTTTGAAATGGTGAATTCTCACATCATTCCTTTTATTGTAGGTTATTGACTGTTTCATTCACTGTGGCATTTGAAAGCACAGCATGTCAGTTACAATACATTATTTTCCTGACAGACATTCTATAGTCAGTAGCTGTAAACTAAGAAACTGAACCCCAACTGTTTAACAGAGGTGTTTGAATTTTCTCAACTCGTACTGCTCTTTTAACAGTAAAAAAAAGAATAGAAAAATTGAATATCGGTGCCCCTGTAACACTGATGATTCCACATTAATTATGGTTAAGTCTGTAAAGAAGATGATGTTACAGAAGTCTGCTATCCATTTGATATTATTTTTAAAAGTATGAAAGTGTTATTGAAAACTGGCTTATCCTGGCATAGCCTATGCGACATCTGCAACTTGTTAATTTGAGGTTCAAACACGGCCTCTCACAGTCTATGCAAAAGACATACCACTAGATGAACTAAGCATTCTTAAATAAGACCTCACAGTTCATTTTATTTGCTGTATAATTTAATTGTGCTGTTTGTGTGCGGCTTTCAGTGTAATTTTAATTGATCTTTTTTATAATTTTTTATGCAGAGCAGGGGTTGGGGCATCATTTCTCCCCTAGAGCCTAGGGACCTCCATAAGATGTTAAGATGCTCAATTGCAGCACTGACAACAACACAGTACTACTAAATGCTGTATAACATAGGCCTACGTATGTAAGGACCTTTTTGTAAGGGAATTCTTGAGTGTCTTCATTAAATCGGTTATATTTATTAACATTTAATATATTGACTACACTATATTTTTCTTAAGGCATAAGAAGAAGAATATTGATCACTTATAAAAAAAAATTAATAAATGATCTGTAAATGACTAACTTTGCACATGACTCAAGTTAAACTGCTATGCTAACCTTTAATTAGCAAGTACACTCTGTGGTCTAGTAAACTCTTTAATTCTAATAACAGAAATTCCTTAATTACAGCTCATTAAAACAGGCCGACACTGTTGCCTGTCATGTCACAACCTGCCACAATGAACAGTTATGACTATGAATGATGCAAATAATTTGGCCCTCTTATAGATCGATGTTTCAGTAATGGTTGACAGGTATGCGGAAGCAGTAGGCCTGTTCTGTTAAAAAAAAAACATGACTGCCTTCTTTGGCCCTCTTGAGTATTTTGAGTATTACTTTTTTTAACTTTCGTAACACTGTAACCTGCTGAAAGGATCACTGAACGAATCTTTTTGTTAAACGAATCTCCTACTCCACACGTAGTTCTCCTTTAAAAAAAAAAAGCTTTTGGATCTCGTATATTTCTAGCTTTCTATCACTGAGTTGGATGAGTCTGTTTTCACGTTGCTCTGGTAACGGCTGTTGTGGGTGTGAGGCGTGCATTTGCTCCCGTCTCCATAATGTCGTACTGTCTAGGCTTTATTTTCTCGTTTTTAAACTCCCTCAGTGTTGTTTACTCTTTGGTTGCAGCTTTAGCCCCCTCTACGTTTTTTTACTTCAACTTGTCGATGTCATTGTGAAAATCCAGTTCACGCTTTTGTTTACTTTTCGATATTCACCGGATTGGTTTGATTTGAATATTATAAGGATACAACGCATTGCCTATTTAAGCTCATTCTACCTATTAAACATTTTAATTCAGGCATTTTTAAGAATATTGGCTATTCTGTTTCTTGAGAATGAAGAGGACTCGACTGATCAAGTAAGTAACATTTTGTGGTCTCAACAGAAGTGGGTTATTAAAAACACCTGTCTTATTTTTGAATTGAGTAACGTTAGGCCTATATGGTGGAGTTAAATGTAGTTTAATAATCCAATAAAATAGTCATAATCCTAGTTGAATAATCCCATTTCCCATACCTAGCCATGGCAAAGGAATTGAAATGTAAATCCATTTTAATGTTTCACAGAATAAACTCACTGTCTCTCTCTCTCTCTCTATCCTATAAGCAGCATGTGCTAGCATGAACAAGAAAATTGAACACACATACTCTTTTGACAGGTGTGAAATACAGCAAAACATGCAGACTCCTTACTAAACGAGTGAAGCAATAGAAAAAAAAACTGTCAATCATTTCCCCCCCCTTTAGCCATCACCCAACAGCTCCGTCTGGGGAAACTACATCAGAGTCTAATGTCATACTTGTCCCACAGCTGGAAACAGTTTTCAGCAGAGCAGCCAGGATCATCCAGCGAGCATGAAGGGCACATGTTGTTAGTGATCACAGTCAACTTTCATGTTACTTTTTCTCCAACATTGTTACATATGATTGAATGCACAAATAAAAAGTAGTGCATACTGTGCCTGTCATGTGTAGGATACTGATGTCTTCAAGCACCTCAAGAAACTAGTGAGTCTCCATAATCAAGGGGATCCACGTCTCCTTCTTAGATCTATTAACCCTGCAGAAGTAAGTTTGTTACAATGCATATGTTTTTCCTCTTCTCTTTTTTCTTGAAATCGTATGCCTGAATTCTTTGTTGTAGGCTAATATTTTGGATTCTGCTTCAGGGGCGCTTATCCGATTCAGACTGGGTGGGGTGAGTGCTGATGTGATTCATCTTTCAATGATTAGACAGTTATTTGTACTCAATAACATGCTGTTATTGTGTTCTGCTCTAGGTTACGTTATTGGAAAGCTAATTATAAGTAAACACACAAATTGCAAATTACTTACTAACGTTTATAAAATTCCAGCCAACCTATCCTCCAAACATCTACTTTAAAATATACACTTGTGCACCCATAGTGGACATGTGCGCCTCCAGTCCTAAAGATTACACGCAGCTAAAGAAACCTGCTCCAAGCCAGATTCATAATGGCCGAATGATGATCATTGATGGGAATGATCACTCTGGGTGGTACCAACGGGTGGAGAACAATAGCTGGAGGATTTTGTCTTGCAAGGTGACATATCCAGTCATAATACTTTCATTTTCATTTTACCTTTTGTATATCAATGCAACTCAATAAATGAAACATATCCAACCAAACATTCAGCAGCCATTACTCCACTCTCCATAAATTACATTTTAAAATATACACTTTCTACCTTCTACTGTTTCATGTACAATATAAATTGTAACAGTCAGAAAAATATACAAATGTTGCATGACTAAGCATTATGTGTCTATCATTGCCTTTATGATGAAAGATTTCCGTGTTTGAAGACCCAATAACTCAAGATACCTATATTAAGAAAATAGAATTCTATCACTGCAAAATCCGACGGCGACAAGATGTTGCAAGAAAAAAGAAGATTCATAAAATTGAATGGATGAGAAAAATGTAACATTTTAAAAATGTATTTAAAGTAACTGTTTGATTGCTTGTGGTAAGATATGTTCTGCAGAGCTAATCATACTAAAACCTGGAATATAAGATGTGAATGACAGCATAATTGTAAGCACAGGTATGCTGGGGGTCTCCTGCATACTGGTACTGAACACAGCGAAACAGCTCTGCTGGTGCAAAAATCCACACAGAATGATGGATTCCCTTGAGCAGATTGGAACAGATTCAGTTTCTGAGCAGGAAGTGGATGAACTGCTGGCATGGACCAAAGCTCTCAATTTTGATGAGTAATTTAGCTAATATGACATTAGATGTGATATACTGTAGGCTACAAGGCATCATAATTTTTTCATCATTATGGTAATCATAAAATATCCCATTTAGAAATAAGAATATTTGCTTGTCTCTCAGGTATATCAATGAATGGAGGGATTTGGGTACCAGCAAATGCTGCATAGTTAACAACGGTAAGACTCATGGCTGTTCCCTAATTTAGCTTTATGTATGAAATAACACTTTTGTTGCATTATAGCTTCATCTACTGGTCAAAATGGGTATCCACACTTCTACTTTTCTCGCTATAGATAAACTGTCGGAAAGTGACCGAAAGGACTTTGCTTGTGTCTCTGTGCGTGATGTTTGTGAGATTCCTCAGATCACTCAGGTTCCAGTGGTCCAGTCCAGTGGTGAGTCAACATCTGGGGCTGGAATGTAACATGCAGCTCTAGTAATATTTCGCACAATATGATTTGTTTTATTCATTTGAATAAATAAAGTCTTGTGTTTCGACTGGTTTTGTGTGGTCAAATAAAAGTGAGTGTGTATAAAACATTATTTTATACATTTAGCCTATTTTTAAAGTTGACGTAGGCTACTACAATAACTAAAAATATATTTAAAAAACTATTATTCTATAGCCTATTATATAGCCTGTAGCTATAACCTGTATATTTAAAAACTAATAAAATTACTAAAAACACAATTAAATTACTTTAACAGTAGCTAAAATTTAAACCTATATATACAAATTCAATTCCAAATATCAACAACAACTACAATAGTATATAAATGATACTAAAATAAACACAATTTATACGATCTTAGATGCGCTGTCATAGAAATCGGATAACCCAGTAACCCTTAATTGGCGAGACAGTATTTTGAATTACCGCGAGACTCGCGAAGGTGACGCGCAGCCAATCAGATTTCTCCTTTTTGTCGGGGCGTGTTTTGCGCTGTTCGCAAACATGGCGAACTACAAAGAGGCTCCTTTGGCTACTCGGCCAAAAACATTAGATCCGGCCGAATACTTCAATCTTTCACCTGATTACCGGCGGGCTGAGGAGAAGAGAGCGGCTCTGCGGGCACAGCTGAAGCGGCAGTATCTGGAGCAGCTGAACAATCCTCATCGGAAAGAGCTGATTGTAAGACGAACCGAATATCACAATCTGCAAACATTAGCTTGGGGTAAAACCGTTACAACGAAGCTGTATATAGATTTTATTTCATATTGTGCTAGTTTATAATTTCATAACGTTTTAATGATTTAGTCCACATTCATGTTTCCGAAGCCTAGAGTGTTTTATATTGAATCCGCAGTGAGTGACCTTCACTGATCGCTGGCTAGCAGATATTGCCTGCCAGCTTGTTTTGGTCCACATGTGTTTATAGTCTTTATGTAAAAAGAGGTAATTTGTTAAATTTCAATCAGACTATATTCTTATTCAGAATGCATTTTCCGGGGTGTGGTTTGCCCCTTTATTGTTTACAATCCTGACAACTGAATTATTGCAACTTCCAGAAGGTACCCTGACACATTTAAACAGTTTGATCAAGTCATTAACCTCCATGTGTTTTATTCGTAGGAGGATCCTGCTCTTACACGGTGGACACATGCGCGCACCAATAACAACTACTTCAGACCAACTGCTAAAACTTCATTGATTGGTGGCTTGTTTGGAGTTCTACCACTTTTCGTCTTGTATGTTGTGTTTAAAACAGACAGGGTGAGTTGAAGCTGTATGAATTCACTTCATATTCAGTATTGATGTCGTCAAAAGTTGCAGTGGTTATATCAGTTTTAACCCTGTTTATCCCATTTTTCCAGGACAAAAGGGAGGCCAAGATTAAGGCAGGGACCTACGAGCGCCCCTATAAACTATCAACCTAATTTCTTTGGAATTCACTGTATATTGTAACATAGTACTTGTAATTATATACTAAATAAAATACTTTGTTGAAACTTCCTTTATCGCTGTTATTGAAGAAAAATAAGAAATCACCCAGTATTTTTGTAATTTCATTTACAGGGTTTCTGCGGGTCTTAAAAGTATTAAATAGCCTTTTCCACAAATTAAGGCCTTAAAAAGTCATGAGCGGATGGCTACAATTCATAGTCTTGGCATTAAATGTCGTATACATATCTTCCTCAGTATTGCTTTCTTGTTTTCCAATACAAATATCTAATATCCTTAAAGGGGGCATAACACACACAGTTTCACCCAATCTAATGTTAATCTTGAGTACCTATAGAGTCGTTCTGCATCCTTCATATCTCCAAAAAGTCTTTAGCTTTGATCATATTTATAAAAGAAAGATACAGCTTTACGATTCTTTCCAGAAAAAGCTGAGCTCCTGGAGGCGCGCCGTGGGCAGAGCTAAAGAGTGAGGAGCACTTGGGCGCCGAATGCCAACAAAACAGACATCTGATGCCGTTTCGCTTACCGTCTGCAGTTCTGAATCATGACCGGGATCTTTTATTGCTGGGACTGCTCTATCTTTCAGTGTCAAACGATGTGCAAATCCAGTGTCGAACTGGGCCTTGTTTCTAAAACGTTCCTCGACAAACACACTTGTGAAACTCCGTTGCTGCTCCAGAAAAACAAACTGTATCCACTGTTTACATATCGCTGGGTTCTTTAGGAACAAAGTTATCTTTCCCTTACAACCAAAAACACACTTCTTTGGAGACATTCTTCCCGGTGCGATCTTGCTCTGGTCGATGCGTGCGCGGCGCGCTCTTCCGGGAGAAATGCCCATATAAGGAGTTCCACCCTCGTCTACGTCATGAAGAGCCACGATCGAAAAAAAAACTCTGAAACTTGTACGAACCCGGAAGATTTTTGGCACAGAAATACTGTCATACATCCAACTCATTTTTTGAAACTTTGTCCATGCTTAGCATGAGAATCCAACTCTTTAACAGTGTAAACAACTCTGAATGCATGAAACGGCATTGTACCCCCCCTTTAAGTCAAGATACATGAGATGCAACTCAAGATGCAAAATGAATATAAGAAGTCTTGTTTTCTGAAGGAATTATTAAAATTGTGATCTTATGGGACATATAAACTTGTTTTCCCTTTCAGGTTTCTTAGACCATTGACATATTTATTCTTGTTTTAATCATAAACCTTTTGATCAGCTTTGCAGAAAGCAAGACTTGTGTCATTTTTAAGAATCTTTAGACATCTGCACTAAAAAAACAAGACAAACGTACTAAGGAAGAGCATTACTTTTTTGCACAGTACAGTAAAAATTATTTTCATATACTAGTGGTTGGGAGCAGAGCTATTAAAGCTGCAAACATGCTTTTTTTTTGGTAAATGGATTAAAAAGTAAGACCTTGAATTTTGTATTTTCAAACTTTGAAAATAAGTGTAAAAGTGTTGCTATTACAACTCATGGTGTGCTCCCTAGACATTTACATTTTTATGCACTGTGTTCCCTTCAATTTATAACTTATGTTTTCTTTGTCTTAAAAAGGCCTTTAAAACTGTCTTAAATTTCCTTTATAAAACCTGCAGAAACCCTGCGTTTTGTTTTATTGGTTATCTAATAGCATGTTTTGTTTTTATATCGTAGAACATCTCTGGTTAACTCCATTCTAGAGAGAAAACCATTGTGAATCACCGATCCACGTCAGACAAATATTATGACGACTGTTGAGGTGTAACCATGTACTTCATGTTCTACTTGCTGCTGGGTTTCCAGTTTGGATTGAAGTGACTTTTTAAAGCCTCCCAGCATTTATAGTAGCTCTTATCGAGACGGTGGCAGGTGTCCAATCCCCACTTGGTCACAGCCATGCTGAAGGATGACTCAAACATGAATGCCTGTTGGATACAGCATTATTTAGAATGTCATCTAGCCCTTTACATGATGTATTTCAAAATGAAACATTACCATAGTGCCCTCAGCAACTCTCTCTGGTTTGAGAACAGCTGTGCTGTTCTTCTCGAAACAGTCGACGTCAGGACCATGTGGAGTCATGATGCTGTGGAGACTGGCTCCTCCAGGCTGGAAACCTTCTTCCTTTGCTTCATAGTGGCCTTTGATTAATCCCATAAACTCGCTCATGCAGTTCCCTTTTAGCATAGATAGAGGGCGTTCTTTAACCGCATGAAATTTCACTTGGTTTCAATACAAGTATGTATCAACACAGACTTACTGTGGTAGTAAGGAGGCCGAAAGGTGTGATTAGCTACACCCCAACGAGGGGGAAAGATGACAAAATCTGCAATGGCCACACCTGGACGTGTGGATTTTGCTGTCAAAACGGTGAAAATCGACGGATCCTGGAAATAACGATTCAGGTCATTTGATTAACGGCGCAAATGCAGTGATTTTAAGACGTCAAATGAAGCAAATTACTTACAGCGTGATCAAACGCCACACAATTGAGGACCATGAAGTTTTCCAGGTTGTATTTGTACGGTGTGTAGTTTCCGTGCCATGCCACCACATTAAATGGCGAAAAGTCCTATTTGAACACATTTAAAATGAAAAATAAACCACGTAATAAATTTCTGTAGGCTTTGAGTGTTTAATCAATAGTAATGCAAACGCGAAACACTAAGACGTCCGATCAATGAATGCAGGGGCGGTTCTGGGGCAACAAGCTCCCTGGCTGGCACAGAGCCAGAGACACACACGTTTTTAAAGCGCTGCACATTATAACCAATCCCATACGATTCTGTTGCGTTTATGAATACAACGACCAATCAGAGGCGTTCAGATGAGTCACCGCTGAAACACGCTGTTTCGTCAGTGCACGCGCTGCCTGACTGCAATCTCTGGCTAATTCTTTTATCAGAAACAACAAAGTGAAGATGTACTAATGTAAGTAAGATATTAATTTTACAGTGTAAACAGCTTTAGAGATTATTATGGGAGTTTTTGAGAGTGCTTGAATTCGCTGGACTGAAGTGAAAATGTTCTTTGATAGTGTAAACGTTCTTTGCTCTCTTTCTGTACAATGAAATAGTTAATTAGTAACTTACTATGTTTTTATTAACTTCACATTAAATACAAAGTCAGTCGTATTAAATATATTTAATGGTATGACACTATCTGGTACTTAAGTAAAAAGACACATTTTTATGCAAAGTTAACAGATTAATACTATTAGGCTACTTTACTGGAGAATTTACATAATCTATAAAAGTGCAAAATGCATTTACTTGCACATATTTGAGAATCGAGATATTTCATGATATATTTTGGAAATATTAAAAAAAAAACCCCTACTGAATAAAACATGGTTATATGTAATGGTTTTACTGGTTATAATGGGACTTGTATTGGTTTTACTGGAAACTGTAAAGGACCCTGTTGGCCTCTACTGGTAATAGGTTGCCTTCTATTGGTGGCTTGTTAAAACCAATAAATCCTAATGGAATATGTCCCAAAACACACTACAGAAAACCATTTTTAATGGTTTTAATGATTAAAAATTGATTGTTTGTAATGTTATTTGTTGTGGAAATCATTAAAATTTTCTGTGATGGTTTTATTGTTTGTTTGTTTGTTTTTTTCAGTAGAAACATAAGCCTATATCTGTTTGTGGCTGCTGTGTGTCATATAACATATTTTAGTTGACATTGTTATAGATTACATCTAGATTGCAGCGATACATGTCATGGTGAAAAATTACTGAATGAATAATAGGCTACTTAAAGTAGTTTAAGATGAATTTTAAAATTGTGCCCCCTAAAAGCACAAAAGGCCCCTGTCTGAGCCCCCCCAGTTACTGTGGTCTAGAACCGCCCCTGAATGAATACCCTCAATAAAATGTTTAAACTGCTCCGTTTTGTTTTGATGCTCTACTCCTTCACTTGAAATAGTAGGTTACGGGGCGAAGAAATGTCTTCGTAAAAAAAAAAAACCACAATTTTATACACACTTCGCTTGATAATGTTGTAGCAGACAGATTTTGAATGCTGCCAGCAAAATCAATATAATTCATTACAGCAGAGACTGCCTGCTGTCCTGACCCTCATGCGCCCTCCTGTTGTTTCAACCTACCCACATGAATAAACACACACACACACACACACCAAGTAAAATATCAGTCACAACTGTACACACAAACACAAATCCAGCGACTCAAACGTGTCTGTTTTTACAGTTACATTCAGTCACACAAAGGCATTCTCTGTGCACCCTGGGGTTTCTGGGACCCCCAGGTTTGTAATCTCACAGGCATAACAGTTCTCGGGATAACTCTACCAGACTCTATTAAAAAACTCATACACACAAAACACAAACATATTTTCCCAGTCAAGCAAATAATAAGTTAATTTAAGCAATTTTAGCACTCAGTTGGAGTACAAAACCACAGGATAAGGCTGTACCTTCTCCTTCAAGACAGTAAGCCATTTAAGAGTGTACAGATGGCGAGACCTGTCTGCTCAAGTATAGATTGCTCTATCTGCATTTTTCTTTTCTTTTTTCATTACAATGAGTGATACTGTCTTGTGATGCTACTTTTTCGGTCTCTGATTTGCTCCTGACAGCCATAACAAGTCAATTATTCACTTGACAGGACACAGGGAAATAAATTAAGTGCAGAATGATGCTTGAAATCTTATTAAAGACTTATCCTGCATGGACAAATTGTGCATTTCATGTGTAATCTAACGTTCAGTGCCTTATTGATGCCAGCAGTGTTAGTAATGGGAATTACTAATGACACAATCATTTCACGGCACCTGTTGACATGAGAAGAGCTTTCCCTGGTACTTGTTGACAATGGTGTAACCTGTGGCTACAGTACGGTCCTCGTACCAAGCCACAGGTGTTTGGAAGTCCCTAGGGTTAGCCAGTCCATTTGCCCCTGCAATGCAGAACCAAATTAATAGACTTTTCTTAGCAGCTTATGAAAGGAATATGTTATTCAAAGACTTTACAAATAAATTGTGTTGTATATACCTATAGGACCCAGGTCAGGCAGCTCAAAATGGGCCCCAAACACCTCTAGAATGTATCCCCTGGTTTCTCTAAACACATCAACACTAAAACGCATCCCTTGCTGGGAAACAGAAGTTTTTTATTAAAAAGTGCAATTTCTATGCCATTTATCAGAATGTTGAATGCAAGCATGAAATGTACAATACCATTAATAAGTTTGGGGTCAGTAAGGTTTTTTTTACTAAAAGAAATGAATAATTTTATTCAACAAGGATGCATTAAAATGCCATTAAAGACATCTATGATGTTACAAAAGATTTCGAATAAATACTGTTTTGAACATTCTGTTCATCAGAGAAACCTGAAAAAAACTATCACTGTTTCCACAAAAATATTATGCTGCACAACTGTTATTAACATTGATAATAAGATGACATTTCTGAAGGATTATGTGACACTGAAGACTGGAGTAATGGCTGATGACAACTCAACTTTGCCATCATAGGAATAAATTACATATTTTAAAAAATTAAAATAGAAAGCAGTTTTTAAATTGTAACAATATTTAACATAATATTGTGTACATACGATACATTTTAAACTACATTCATTAGGTTTTTTTTAGTATTATTATTTGTTAGTCCATTAAAAAGTTGTACTAACCCCAAACTTTTGTATCTCATTGTTTTATAGATATTAGAGTGACACCTGAATGACACAAATCTCATTGGGCTCCACCATCATCTTCCCAAATTCTGTAGTAATCAGGATTTCGCCTTGTTGAGGCACTGAAACACAAATTGCAATAATAATCAAAAGGTGCTACTACTAAAAACATCTATATCACACATTAATCCTGAAAGATTATAAAATATTAAAAATATAATAATCTTGAAAAAATATGGCATGAATAACAAGACCACAAGCTTACCAATAAGGAAATCACCATCTGCGTTTTGGAAACATCTATGAAAAGAAAAGGTACCATCTTAAGAAACACTGTACAGAGAACACAGGTCAAATTATTGGTGAGTTGAATCCAATTCAAACTGACTTGTCAATCATTGAAGTGTTACAGGTGAACATGTGGATGGCGATTCCATTACGAGATTTTGAATCTCCAGCTCCACAGACTGTATGTAGACCCTGAAAATATCAAACTGATGACAATGGGCATCGCTGAGAATGATTTAAATATGAAGGCCATATGAGCAGTAAGTACAAGGATGACATTTTTTACCGATATGAAATCCACTTTTTTCTCAGAAGATTTGGGGATGTTAAACGGCTTCCAAAGCAGCTGGTTGGGGTCAGGCTCCACTTCATTCCAGCTCTCTGAGATCTCCACAGCTCATCGGAGTGAAAGGCTTGTGGCGCACAGAGGGTAAAATGCGGTACAGCCAGCTATAAGCATAAAGGTTTGCTGTGCTCAGTTCTTACAAATCATAAGGGTTAAGGTTTGACTGTTATGTTGCATACTGATTTTTTTATATACCTTCTCTTATTGGTTGACCGTGGGCAAGTGAAGGCAGAACCAGAGAGTTGCTCAGCATATAGGCCATATGGACACACTTGTGGATTGTTCTATAAAACAATAAACTAAACTGAGTATTTGATGTGTAATGTTAATTGGTCAGGAAGTTCTTGTATTACCTGTCCCTCAGGTAGAGATCCTGGACAGCGAGAGTCCTCAGAGGCAAACTCATTTCCAAAACCGCTCATGTACTACAAACACAGTTATTTCAACAGCATTGATTAAATATGAGTTTTTTACTTTCAGAACAAACTAAGTGGCAAAATGTGACAAAAGACCAGAAAAAAACACAAAAGTAGCTGTGGACCATCTGAGCATCTCTCCCTTCTTATGAGTGAGCGACAACAAATGTTGTCAACAAAGCAGCTCTTAAACATCTCAAGTCTGTATAATTGAAAACAAAATATATGGAAGGGTTCAACTCATAGGAATGAAGATTTCACTTTAATTTAAGATTTCACCTGACAACAATGTTTCTTTTTGCCAGTTGTTTACATTCTACTTGTCTACAAGTTGACAGTTGAGATCAGCAAGAGTCCACTGTAGTAGACTGTAAAATTCCTTTTGACATTAGGCTTTTGTTTTATAAAACGAGTAATCTGTTGAAAAAGCATTCATAAACTTAATGTTATATGCAGCCTACATTTTATGTAGCCTAGAGCCGAGATTAACTTCATCTGGGCAGCTGCAGATTCCAGTGATCTGATTGGCCAAATTGAAACGCCCCCCCTCTCCTCCTCTTGTAACGATGACATGTAAAAATTCATTTGAATGAATCGGTTCTTTCGAACAGTTCGCTTCAAAGAATCGATTCATACAATCAATTGAGCGATGTCCCTGGAGTTGTATATTGCTTGTTATAAATCATTAGAGAGAGAAAAAAAACATATACTTACTGTTTAAGTTTTATTAATGATGGTGTTTGTTGTAATGTCATGTGTCCCAGTTAAGTTAGTTGTTCAGTTCTATAATTCAGCTCACTATAAAACTAAACTATAAAGTCTTATTTACATTAAACAAAAATAGAAATTCAGCTACATGTCCCGATGAGATGTCCATTCGTGAACTGCTCTAAAAGAAAACAAATCGTTTGGTGAAACGCCTCTACCTATTCAATAAAAAGATCCGACTCAAAAGAGAGATTCGGACCTCACTATGCTCATAGGATATTTCGGTGACTCCACAGCGCTACTTCAAACATAATAACAAGCATAGATTTTGCAGTTGGTTTATGTCTCCAAATAAAAATGAAAAAAAAAAAAAAGTATTTAACGAAAACGTCGTATAACTGGAAAAAGTTCGTGAATAAACTGCATTAGGCCTGCGATACAATTACAATAGGCTATGTAAGTTTATTGAACTTAATGTTTTATTTTAGACAAGCAATCGTCCAGGCAGTCCAAAGTGCACTTACCTTCAAACCAGCCATTGTTGCGTTATTTTCTAATGCAGTTTAGTAATAGCCTATATAAACTTTTAAAAATGAACTGCAACTTTGCACAGATGCACTTTCCTCAGAAGATCTTCTGCTAGCACTGGTCCCTTGAAACCGCTTGCACCGAGTACGCGCTCTCTTGCAGCAGAAGACAAGAGGGAGGAACTTGGGTCGTATTTACGTTTTTCTCAATATGGCTTTAATTAGACTCAGACAGCACTCGTGACGCAACCAGATTTGGGCAACGTTTAGGAGGAGAGGAGGAGGGGTTTGATGTTCACAGATTGAGCAGAGAATGACCCCGGCACAGGTACAACAAATGGCAGTTCAGGCAAGTCCAATTCTCAGATCTTTAACAAATGCACGTAGGCCTGTTTCTTTTTAAATATAGAAGAGATCAAGGAAGGTTTAGCTTTTTAGTAGTAGCCTACTGTACACATGTATTTGTTTGGATTTTTATCCCCAAGTTTACTCAAATCCTATATTATCATATTAGTGGAAATATTATCACAAAAGTTAATAAAAAATGTATTCCAAATGTAATACATATGAAAAAACAAATACAATTACAAGCAAATATAGAAATATACCATCAAAGGCTAACGACAGGTTAATCACATTTACACAGTGGTAAATGCCTACACACTATCTGTTTGTGTGTCCATTATATAGCACTAGAAAGTAGTGTCACAACCAGTGTTGGGTTTAATGCTTTACTAAGTAATTAATTACTGTAACTTAATTACTTTTCTTTTGAAAAGGTAAGGGATTACTCTGAATTTTTCTGTAATTTAATTACAGTTACTTCTGATGTAATTGCATTAAATACTATATAAAACAATATATAACAAAATATAACATCTGATGTTAAAATGTATGTTTTTAATGTAACCTTTTCCCTTTAAATACTTTGGTCAGTTCGAGATTTATTTATTTTAGAATTGAAAGAGCGTTTCACGTTTATCCTTGGATTGTTTAACTGGTCGAGGTTTATATGAGATTTAGAAAGTAATAAGTCATGAAATACTTTTTAGATACAGCGATTAGTAAAGTAGTCTAATTACACTGTTGAAGATGTAATTAGTAGCTATTAATTAATTATGTTTTTAGACTAACTTACCCAACACTGGTCACAACCCTCTCCATCTTGTCAAACATATTTCTAGTTTTATTTTTGTATTTATAATAACATGTAGATGTCGTGTGGATGTAATATATCAGATTTAACAAGAAAACCTGCTGATGATCACAAATCAAAATGCAAGACGTCATGTTACTTTAACTGATGCTACAAGTCTAAGTCTATAAAGGAAATGTGTAACTTGTACATGCTTCATCCTGCACTGCACTTAGAAGGCCAGAGCTGTTCAAATGCTGTAGTTGTTTCCATAATTTAAACATAGCCAACAGGCCGTGCCATTATGAAGGTTTGTGTCTGGTTCCACAGTATGACACTGAACTCGGGCACCGGTCCAATTGTGCATTTCTTTCTGAGAAAATGAATAGGCGTAATAAAAAACAGAAAACAATATCACATCGAATCAATTTGCTTCTTTCATTCCACACACTATTCCCTTTCTCTCATCTTTTGGGGTGGTGATGTGTTGGTGGGGTAAATTATGGCAATTCTCATGGTGAGGCGCAAATAAACTCAGAGCGGCAGAAGTAACTGTTCTCTACTGAAGCGTGCAGCTGTGCCGAGACTCCCGCTGGCAGGCCGTTTAGGTGCTGTGCTCATGTCGAGAAAGACTAATGCTGGAAAATATCTCGACCCATTCTGCGGAAATTGATCTGCTCCTCAGGGAAAAAAATGACTGATTTTAATTTTGTCACACCTCTCTCTCTCCTTTCTTAAAGTAAGCTGCATTCGTCCACAGGCAATAGAGTGACAAAAATGTCTCATGCTAGGTGCACAGATGAGCAAGAGTATTTTCTACAATATAGCCTTGATGTTCTCCCCCCGGACAAACTACCATGTTGATGGACTTGAAATCAATCCCCCACACATTCCGTTCAGTGCAATTCACAATCACAGGATGCAAGGCAGTCCATAAATCCTGGAAATTCAGGATAGATGGTAGAGCTACTGTGTATGGATTTTTGGAGGCACCCCAAACCGAGCCTGATGCATGATCAAGTGTATGATAAATGTGCTTCCAAATGCTGCGTCCTGATCCCTCTCACCTCATGCTGCAGTTCCATTTACGCTGAATAGATTTGCTGAGACACCCACTGTCCCCTTTTAAAATGAAGAGCAACTGGTCTTGTTAAGGGAGTCTCTCCAGTGGCTGTAATGTTATGCAAATGGTTTAATATGAAGATAAAGACAGTAGTGGCATGCTACGCTCTACCAGTTCAAGCCCCGGTGGATCCTCAGAGCCTTCACTAATGAGAGAGGGATTATTCTGGAGTCATTAAATGGTGCCCTCCCTGACATTTCTCCCCTCCTCCCCTGGTTATGCCCATTAATGCACTGTACACAGACTTTAGAGATACCTTTTACCACCGGCTCCTGTTTTTTTACACATCAGAATGTCACTGAATAGCAAATTACATTCTCTTCCCACAGAGAAAATTGCTTTTGAATTGCTTAGTTATAAGGATTTATTTATTTATTTTTTAGGAAGGAGGGGGTGAAAACATGCGAAAACATAATTACTTGTGTTGAAAATCTCATTGGCAGTTGTTGCTGCTGGTTGCTCAGGAAATTTATTTAAGGAATTATGCGGAAATGCATCTGTGTGCGTTTATGTTTGGACATGCACAAAAACTGCACTTTTATTGACGACTACTACTAGTGCATTAAGTATAATATAACTGACACAATATCGCACAAGCTAGACGAGCTAGCTATAATGGTTCAGATTTGGCGAGATAGCTTAGCACTAATTTCAAAGAACAGCAGGGATTCAGGTAATATCTGATGGATTCACAATTGCTGATACTGAACAACACCTGCCACACTCTTAGAAATAAAGTTACTTTATTGGCATTGATGTTTTCATGAAGAACCGCTAACTTCCATAGAACCTTTGCATGGAACAAAATGCTCTTTAAAGTGGAAAAAGGTTCTTCAGATTAAAATGTTCTTCACAGAGAAAAAGGTTCTTTAAAGATCGGTTTACTGAAAGGTTCTTTGGGGAACCAAAAATCATTCTTCTATGGCATCGTAGGAAAAAAGGTTATTTGAAGTAGATATATGTTCTTTAGATTATTAAAATGTTCTTCTCAAAAAGAAAACTGGTTCTTTTAGGAACTGTTCACTGAAAGGTTCTTTGAGGAACCAAAAATGATTAATCTACACTCTTAAAAATAAAGGTTATAAAAGAGCCTTAGAACCAATTTTGGTTCCCCAGAGAACCAAATAGCATGTTAACTCCGGCTCTGTAGAAAAACCATGATTAATTTGTTTTTACCATGATTTAACTATGGATAATCATTTGAATAGTCTGAAGAACCTTTTTCCACTTTAAAGAACCTTTTTTGCATCAGATGTGTTCTATCGATCTCAAAGGTTTTTCATTGAACTATCAATACCTTCAAGACCCTTTTGGAACCTTTATTTTTAAGAGTGACATGTTGCATCAAACTCATTCTAAGCTCAAGGAGGAAATTTGGTTTGAGTTTTGTGAGTGAAAAAGAAAAACAAAGAATTGATAAGTGAATGGCAGACAAAATAGTGGATGACCCATGGATGTCTACTGTAGCTTTTTGACCCTGTTAAATTCCTGTTGTTGCAAACAAGAATGAGTCCGCAATGACCCTGAGGGACAGACCAAATTTATTGTTACAACTTCCTAACCACAGGGACTCCAAGCACCAAGAAATGGAGGAGTAAGAAATCCAGTATAGATTGCATGGCTTCACTCGGCTCCCCATCATGCAGTTCAGAGCTGCAACCCGGGATCAAAACGTTTTTGTCTCTTCCACTAAATTGGTCCGGAGGGCTTGGAGAGCAGTCAGCTTCTACTAATGATGCCCTCCGATACATTCACATAAAATTCTTGGCCTTTTCACACACACATTGCAGCCCATCGCAAACACACAAACAAAGCAAAATATCCCCTTTTATCACTGTCAGCCACCCCTGACCACTTCCAATCTGCCAGCAACAGGGAAGCAAAACAAACATAACTATGGGAGCTAGAGTCCTGAAGGAAAAAAAGGAAGAGGGGAATAGAATAACTGGCCTCGTGTGGAGGCAGAGACTGGAGACAGGGATGGAGCTGGACTGAGCCAGAGGAGAGCTGTCACAGCAGCCATTACCATCACAGCTGAACTCCAGAGAAGCCAACTCGGCACCACGCAGGCAGCTAATTTAATTTGAGATGAAGTCTCTGATGAACTGCTGGGGATTATCCCCTATAAGTATCCACAGACCTCATTAACAATACCCCAAGACATTATGTTTGGTGCTTTATCAACATCTCCTGGGTCTGGCTGAATTAATCATATAGGCAAGCAAATTTTAGGCAAAGTTTAGGCCTACGGTGCAACACCAATTTAGGGTTTTTCCAATTTTCTTTTGATGCCTTCCATCTCCACTAGATGTCAGTAGAACCAATACAACACATTGGTTATGTACAACCAATGGCCATTTGATCAAGATGGTCCTCACTGCAGAACACAAGATCCAGGGGCAACTCCTCCCACCTTACATATACCTAAACCTATCCGTCTCCACCCCCTGATCCCTAAACCCACCCATCTCCACCCCCTAGATGTGGTTCCAACCCTGCCCCCTGGATCTTTGTTCTGCAGTGAGGGGCTACTGATTTGATCGCCTGTCACAATACTAGGTCTGCCGTACATCAAATTTTGATTGACTCAAAAAAATAAAATAAAAAATAAACCCTTACATACAATATAGGCCTTGCATCTTGCATATATATTTACATGATGAATTTCGCGACAATAAACGGGCTTCTTGCATATTGTTCTATCTTTAATCTGGCAGAGGAAAGGTTTTCAAATATCAATAATGTTTTTAAACAAAATGACATAACTTTTTAAAAATAAATAAATAAACTTAAAAAAAACTATAGGCTACTTCTACCAACATTGCTTTTATCAAGAATTTCTACCTTTTAATGAGATTTGTAAAAACATTTTACTTTTTTCTTTTACGTTTTACAATCCCATAGGCCTATAACACCACAGGCCTACACATTTATTTTTTTACTTCAAGCCCCACAAAATAAATAATAATAATAATAATTTTGATTCAGAAATCGAAAAGATGTCCACCATAAAAGATTTAAGTAATTTCTGAATGAAATTATTATGCTTTATTTTTATTTATTTATTTATGTTTAATAACTTAATAGATCGGGGTAAAAAAAATATAGCGTCTTGTATAGCCTCCTGTTTCAAGATGGTAAAATATTATTCCATAATACATTACCTCCTTCTGTGATGTTCTCCGGCTCTGATAAAGGCCAGCGAAATGCAAGAAATTCCGTTTCCTGATGTCGTTGAAAACCTCTTGATTACTTCTTTTATACGATCGTCTAAATGTCATTTATTTCCTTGTGTCGTTTTTCCTAAATTTACATAAAACTCAGACAAGGTCAGATATCAACTAAGTCCCTAATTTACTCTAATCAACTTTCATTTGCATGGCGATATTTGCGCGCGTTATTGACGCTAACTGAATAAATGGACTTCTTCAAACTCAAGGGGAGAGGTTTTGATAAGCTCATGGGAGAAGAAGAATAATTTGCATGTATTACTTTGATTAACTTAATGAAGGATTGTCATTCTTGAATTTAGACATTCATATTCTTTCCAAGAAGCAATCAATAAAGGGCAAGAGCACCTCTTTCATCAGCGCACTAACCCTCTTTACAGGCAAAAAGAAATAAAATACAATAAATATATGCTAAGTCCAGAAGCCCCTAAACACTTCTTCAGGCCTAAATGATAATAAGATCGCAGAGGCAAAATTGTTCCAACTCATATTTGTGACCTTTCACCCAAATGCATTATTAAAAAAGTCATTCCACGCTTCACGTTCCACAAATCGATAAGAATGCAGAGAAGACCTCACCGTCTCCTCTAATCTACAAAAAATGACATTCAGTCAGACTTATTTGAAATGATGCGCAAAAAAAAAACTACAAAAACTTCCAAATGAGGCCAGTCGCGGCCCCTAACTGTATGAGTATGGAGAACGAAACCTGCAAAAACAATAAATAAATATGCAAATAAATAAATAAATGTCTGTATAAATACACAAATTCTTGTTTAAATACATATAGAAATAATTAAACGTGATTAAAGTAGGCAAATAAATAAAATAAATTGGTGGACAAATGAAAAATGTTTAAGTAAATGCTAAACTCATCCTATTTATTTTCCTTTGATCACTCATTTATTTCTGAATGTAGTTTCATTTATTTTTCCTCTGCACAACATGGTAATGAGAGGGTGTCAACCATGGACTTGGTCGGGCTCATGTCATAGCTGGGGCTGCTTTCCTGTAGGCTTGCCGCGATAGACGGTGTTGACGGTGATACCGGTGTTCGGTCGTCACTTGCCCACCGTGGCACCGACCCCCACCGTCGTTTTGATTTTTTTATAATAATAAAAATCTTTTAGTTCAGTAAAAGAACAGACACTACAATTAAAAACTGAACACGGCTGCTCAATGCAGTGTGCCGAACGACAGTTGCATCACAGATCAGATTTAATTTCTCCAGTGAGGAGAGCGAGTCGAGCTGACTGACAAGACGATTGAGGGAGACAGACAGAGTCGCGGATGAGTTTGTTTCAAAACAAACCGCAAAGCTCCTTTGGTAATATTTGGTTTGCCGTTTATCTAAGGTGATTTTGGAAGTTTTTTAAACATTCGTTTCTTATTTAATTGGTTCCACATTGTTTGCTGATTTTTACTTTATTTAAACTTTGTGTAATTTATGTATTTTATTTGATATCAAGGTGTTTGCCGTGCCTCCAAGCTTTCTTATTCGGTTTGCTAATAAACTTTCTACGTTTCTTATTTATTTGGTTATATATTATGTTTACTTAGCCTATTTCCAGTTTTGTATACCTATTTAAACTTTATGTAAGTTATTTGTTATTTTATATTAGGCATAGCCTGATCTATAGCATGGTGTATTTGTTTTGTTAATAAAAGTTCTATGTTTTATATATACGCTAAAGTGAGTTTGACGTTGTATTTTGTTGTTGCATTCAAGCAATTGACGCCTAACTGCCGCTAATTCAAAAGTGAAAGTAAAATGCGCACAGCGCTTTTAAGCTATTTAAAAGCGAACGAAAGGAGAAAAGAGGGAAAATTCAAACAAACTAAAATCTAACTATTGCATTATGCCGAATTGCCGCTATTTCAAAGTGAAAGTAAAATGCGCACGCCGCTTTTACAAGCTATTTAAAAGCGAAGGAAAGTTAGGAAAAGAGGGAACGCCCCCGCCCCACCCCCACGGTGATAACTAAAAAATAAAATAAAAGAAAAGGGTGTAAAAAGAAAAAAAGCATAAAAATATAAAATTAGAAATAAAAAATATCATGATGAGGAGTGAAATTAGAGAAAAAAAAAATTAAAAAAAAAATAAAAAAATAAAATAAAAAAAAAAAAAAAAAGAATAAGAAAAAAAAATCAAAAAAGAAATAAAAAAAAAAAAAATAAAACAAAAATAAAAAAAAAACATAAAATAAAAATAATAAAAAATAAAAAAAAAAAAAAAAAAAAAAAAAACCCAAAAAAAAAAAAAAAAAAATAAAGGGAAAAAAAAAACAAAAATATATAAAAAAAAAAATAAAAAAAAGGACAAACAAAAACTAATACAGGGATAATAACAAAAAATTATAATTATATAAAAAAATAAATTAAAAAAAAAAAAAAAAAAAAAAAAAAAAAAAAAAGAACAAAAGCAATGAAAAAAAAAAAAAAAAAAAAAATAAATATAAAAAAAAAAAAAAAAAAAAAAAAAAAAAACAAGTAAAAATAACAAAGAAAAAAAAAAACAAAATGAAAAAATAAAAAAAATAAAAAACAACAAGAAAAAAGACAAAAATCAAAAAAAAAAAAAAAAGAAAAGGAAAAAACAACAAATAAAAAGAAAAAAAAAAAAAATGGGCAAAGAAAGAAGAAAAAAAAAAATTAATAATAAGAGGAAAAAAAAGAGTAAGGATAAATTCAAAAGAAAATTAAATATATTATATCAATTAATACAAATGAAAGAAAGTACCGGTGTTGTCACATGTCGATTAACCGGTGGGGAAATTTCCTCACCGACACAACCCTACTTTCCTGCTGACAGGAAATGCAAGGTGTTAATCCAGTATGGCCTACGTAAAGTCACTTTTTCCGTTTAACAGAGCAAGACACATACAGATCTGAGCTGTATTGTCCGTACAGTATCTGTGGCTTTACAAACGACCCAAAGAAATGGCTAGTGTCATTTCCTGATGTCATTTTTTGTAACACCATTGAGTCTCCAGCTAGAGACAACTGTAATATCAGTATCCCATGGTCATCGTGAGATCGTTTAATCGAGGAACAGACCGTTTTTTCCCCCATTAGTTATCAGAACAGAAAATACAGGCGACAAAACTGTTTATTAAGCAATTAACGGTTCAGTATTGCAATTAAGAGCTATGTAAGCATTAATATTTTACATTAGCCACTTAAAACCTTTTATGATTTAGCTCTCTCATGATTATATCTACAAAACTAACACTATGAAAAAGTGTAAGACAATAATCAGTCCCCTTGACTGATGAAGTTAATACGCATGCACAGGCAAACGCTAAAGCGCGTCACACACGAGCCGCCTACTCTTGCATAATTGACACCCTCTCATTAGCATGTTGCGCAGAGGGAAAATAAATACGGAACTACATTCAGAAATAAATGAGTGATCAAAGGAAAATAAATGGGATGAGTTTAGCGTTTCCTTAAACATTTTCCATTTGCCCACACATTTATATGATTTATTTGCCTACTTTCATCACATGTATAATTATTTATTTATGTATTTAAACAAGAATACGTGTATTTATGCACACATTTATTTATTTGTGTATTTATTTATTTATTGTTTTTGCAGGTTTCGTCCTCCATATATGAGGCTACTGCGCCGTAATATAAATTGGGGTTGGAGAGGCAGGGGTCGTCAAACAAACCCAAATAAGACTGAATCCTGAAAGTACACAATGTTTTAACATATGTAGTATATATGTTCAAACTGCTGTTCCAAAAGACGTTTAGTTACCACAAAAACTGGCTACAAGAGTGCGCGAAATAACTGCCAGCGACACGGCACGCAAGTGTCGCATTCACTTGAGGAAGTTACCATAGAAACAGTTCGCTGGCTGCTCTGCCGCTTTCAGGTAGGATCGTGCAAAAAAACACACACAAAAAAAAACAGTTGACCTACTGTAATTATTTACAGTTTTATTATAAACATTACAAATATAAAAACAAAACGTGTTTATTTAGAACGTCTTTAATATTTACGTCATAGACATACAATTTTCAATTCGACCTGCCACACAGCGGAGTTCTAAAAACACAGTTAAAAGAAGTTCAACTTTTATCATTCCACTGCCCGCGTCTCCCGTCCCTTACGAAAATGAACCGTGCTTTTATTATTGTAAAAGTGTAACCTAGTAACCATGGTTTTCTGGCGTACTGATTACCATTTGTATAACCACAGTTTTACTACAAATAGCATGGTTAAACTACGGTCAGTGTAGAAAAACCATGATTAATTTGTTTTTACCATGATTTAACTATGGATCATTTTCGTAAGAGGTTTTTCGAAGCATTGTGTGAATGGCCACTGGGTCGAGAAAAGGTCAGTTTAAGAGAAAGTGCATGAAAACCTGCCATTGTTATTCGAGGCTATCAAAAGTGGGCTAAGCCAAAACTGGTTCATTTGCATAACTTAGAAGACAGGATTCTATTTAATGTTCTGAATGATAAAGGAAGCACCTGTTGGGTGAGCTGAAGTTGAAGTGAGATAGGCTAATCAAAGTTTTTGTCAGCTCTAAGACAATGGTCCCTCTGGCCCGAAAGAGAAATTTGGCACTAAATTCATTAACTGTTGACTTCTGCATCAACGAAGCAGTAATACCCCAATCTACATGAATGTCAGATGTCGTCACTCTCAGGCTATCAACCTGTCATCTTCATGATCTTTATCATTATTGTCTTACCCATGTAAACAATGCAATGCACGGCACTTAAAAAGGTAGTTTACCCAAAAAATCATATGGATCATTTACTCACTCTCATGTATTTTCAAACTTGTATGACTTTCTTTTTTCCCCTGAGAAACACAAACTATGAATCAAAATTTGGGCCTGCTGTGATTGTTAGTAAACTCAATAACTCACAAAAAAGAATTGTGCTAATTAACAAACATTAAATGACTGTTGGCCATGGTTGTGAACTTGGATGGCCACTGCAAGTCATGCATCTGACAATACCATATGTATTAATAATGTCTGTGAGCTGCAGACTCTCAAAACGGAGCAAAGTCCAGTCAGTGTTATCACTCAGCATGCACAGAAGAATCTTTCTGAAAGCCCACAAATAAACAATAATAATTTGCCATGCAAGCAATAAAGCAACTGTGATCCTATTTACTTGTGACTTCAACGACAGGATAATCTTTGGTTAAAATGTTCTTCCTTCTCTCCCTCTTTTTTAAATAAATTCAAATTATCGAGTCAGTTGAACAAAATTAGAGTCCTTTTGTTTTTATTAGTGCGTATTACTGTTGAAAATTACAGATGATCATTGCGTTCTAGATTGCTATTGTTGTTCCGATCATTGACTGTCATTCTAAACTTAAGCTAACAAAGTCATTAAATTGACTCCCTCGCGCTCTCATTATGCGTGGTGTTAATAACCACTAATTAACTTTGCTTACGCGAGCGTCTGAGAGCACATCTTTTTGTTCGCCCTTTCAAGCAGAGCAGCATCCAATTAACACAGCAACAGGAATGAAGACACACCACCTCTGGAGCACAACTGTCATCAGTGTGGCTCCTAAATTCAACAGTGAGCCGCAAACCACACAGTAACCTCTACCACCAACTAATTCATAATCGGAACTTCCTGCTCATGTCTGTTTTCAGACAGACAGACAGACAGACAGACGACAGACGAAGACAGACAGCAGATAGATAGATAGTAATAGAGCGATATGCTAATGAAGATAGATAGATAGAAACCCAAAAGTTTTACATTACTATGGCAATTATCCTTGATTATCCACCATCAAAACGAATGTTGCGAAACCTTCCACATGAATTACAACTGATGATTTAAAATAGCATCAATCACGATGCAGTTCTTGTTTAGGTTTGTTTTGCTCAACAGACTGGATTTGTCCATGAGCGCTGTTCTTAACGCCAGGAGATGGCGCTGCTTGAAAACGTGGGAGTGATGGGGTCTATATTAGGGATTTAGGCACTCCAAGGCACAGCTGTTGGGCTGTTGGTATAACATCACCGAAACGATGTAAAGTGTCACCTACTGTTACTTACAGTTTGAAGAAAGCTTCTTGTTATCGGAACAGGGGGTGGTTTGCATAAGCGTAGCCAAAACCCAACGGATTATGGGCCATGTAAACCCTGCAAAACAGAAGACGATTGTAGAAATTATCAAGTTAGGCTGTTGTGAAAATATGACACACTGTGGTATCGGGTAATAGAGGAGCGTGAAACTGACTGGCATCCACTAACAGCTTGCCTGCCCGCACGTAGAGCGCTAAATAGACTCAGGACTGAATATGGGAAAATTGCGCATTTTTTTTTCAAATGCGTGCGTGTAATTAGTGCATTTAAACAAAGCGCGGATGTCCTGCTGGCGGTAATAGTCCCTGACATTTCTTTTCTTGGGTTAATAACAGAGCGCGTATAAATGAATCAAATTGTGCCCCCAAATTACATAGCGACTTTAAATACCCGTCTGCATTACGCGCCTGCTTGGGAACGAGGAAAAATGTCTTATAATGTTATTATTGTCATTACTCTGTTCTGTTGATCTGCTTGTAGTTGGTGCTGAAGTTGCAGCAGGAAGAAGAAAAAATAATTCGTCGTAACAGTGTGTAAGTTCAGTGTTGTTTATGAAGAATGTTAGAGACTTTTTAAGCTGGTATCTCAAAGTCCAATTAAGGCCAAACGTCAAAACTTTCACAAATGTTTTTAAGCTCGAGCATTCTTCACATACAGTATTTTTCATCTCAGTCAGTAGCAGAGCAGAATCATATAACCTATGAAGAGGACTGAGTAAATTGCGGCTTCGTTGCAAGTTTGGGATTGAATTGTGAAAATGATCCTTTTAACATTGATGGGTCTGAGCGGCGGATAGGGTCATGCCATCCGCAGTAGGTTAAATAGACTTTCATTTAAAATTACATTCTCAATCGGTCTCTCCAGTCTTTTGGAGTCTAGTTGCCTGCAGTATGCTCTCACCGGCCTATTATCACCACCCTCACTTTTTAAGTCAATCATCTATGGCTATCTGATCGCTTCACTCTGAGAGGATAGGCAATTAGGCTAGGTGTGTGTATACACACACGAGGAACAGGTGAACAATTCACCCGGTCAGGCCTTGCCTCAATGGGCTTGTTTCTCCTTTTTGAAATGCTATGACACAGAGAGTGTAAAATAACATCAAATAATATCACAACTAAACAGATAGATAGACAGAAAAACAAATATATATATTTTTTAAATGGCTAAAATATAAATGTATGGCACGAATAGTAACAAATAATATAAATATAATAAAATAAAAAATGATCGTAAACAATGGACTTTCAGCATCCTTCTCAACAAACAACTAGATTTGTGCATTTTTTTTGTATAGCTAGTGTATTTTAACTGAAGATCCCTTCTTATTTTTATTAATTTTATTTTTTATATATATTTGGAATTTTAAAAAGACACGATATAATAATAATAATATACATTTTAGTTATGATCAAAATAAAACATCCAGCATCTTGGTAAGTAAAACATGTTTCTGAATGCGTTTTCCCACTTGTTTAGATAAATCATTTGATTTCAATTCAGAGTTTTTATTTATCTGCAACGTAGGCTATTTAGTCTTTCTTAATTAATCTAATTTCAGTCTAAATGTGGAGGTGCTTATCCAGGAACTTCAGTAATCCATCACAACATTCGCTGAGTTCATACCGTTTAACTTTTAAAAGAAAAACATATAAAGATCCCCCTTGTTCCCTTGGGAGCCAATCAGATTTGCGTTACACGTCAATGCAACAGAATGGAGAGCGGAGCTACTGTGGATCAGTGCATATGGCATTAGCGGCCAGGCTGGGATAGGCAAGAGAGACGTTTCAGATACAGTGCGAGAGAGAGAAACAGTCACCCGCTAGAGCACAACCACGGACGATACAAATATGACTAGTCAGTACGACGACGATAGCCGCGACCGAAGCGAATATAAAAGCAAGTCGCCCACCGTGCTTTCTTCCTACTGCATAGACAGTATACTGGGCAGAAGAAGCCCGTGTAAAGCCAGACAGCTGGGAGCGCAAAGTTTGTCAGTACCTGTCAGACCGAACCACGACCAGTCAGCTGAAGGTAAGCGCCATAACGCTTTGACGTTATCTTTTTTATGCCGTTTTCAGTTTTTTCACAAACATGGCATACAGTTAATTGATTTCGCGCGCATTTAACTTCACAGTTGTAGAAATGTGTACAGAAATAGTGTCCTGGTGGTCAGCAGCAACACCTCTGGGTGTGAAAAAGTCTTGAGAACCTCTCATTTAAAAAAAATAAATAATAATAATTAAACGAGTAGCGTTGAAATGCTTCATTTGTTAAAATAAATGTTTTAAAAAGGCTTCACAACTTTATGCCATTTGATAATCTTTTTAAGTTCCTTAGAAAACCGTGAAAGAATCCATGGGACTTCTAAATGGACCAATACTTTGATCATGCTAACAAAAAAGTATATAGCCTAGCTAACCATGTTTTGACCATGGTAAGCATTCAGTATTGTATATATCAAATTACCACTTGACAGCCATCACTGTACTAATATTGAAGAACCTGTAAAAAAATAACCATATAATAAACTCAAGAACAAAAATGGTTCTTGATATGCTCTTGGCTGAACCACCCAAAAAAAAATATTTTTAAGAGTGCGTAATATTTATAATACACCCTAAAGCTGAACAAGTGAATGTGCGTATATAATGCTGTCTTAATTTACAGTGCTTGGGGCTTTTAAAAATATTACATTGTTTTATTTTTTAATCACCTCTAAAGAGAACTCGTTTGACGCGGACATGCACCTGCCGCACAAACTGCGCCGGCTCTACGGCCCTGGGGCGAAGTACCTGGACTCCGGGAGGGGGTTTCACGAGCACCTAGAGAAGGGTGAGAGGGAGAGGCTGCTGGACCAAGCCTGTGAGAGTCTCAAAATCAGCCAAGCGCCACAAGTCAGCATCAGCCGTAGCAAGTCGTACAGAGAGAACGCGCCCTTCAGCCAGAGTGATGAAGGCCAGAGCCCCGAGCACACGGCCCAGGAGCTGGTGGAGCTCAGCACGCTGAAGTTTGAAGAGGATGTTGTCAAAGAGGAGGCGTGCGGAGACGCCAGTCTGTCTCCCAAGGATGAAGAGAGCCTGCACAACGATGGGGATGTAAAAGATGGAGAGGACAGTATGTGTCTGTCGGCCGGCAGCGACTCGGAGGAAGGGATGCTTAAACGGAAGCAGAGAAGATACAGGACTACCTTCACAAGCTATCAGCTGGAGGAACTGGAGAGGGCCTTCCAGAAAACACACTATCCTGATGTGTTCACCAGGTAGATACACCGCATATTATGGTTCATAGATTTTGACAACAACGATGACAGAAAACAATAATTCATGTCATATTATGAACAAAATGCATGCCTTAGAATATGTCCGAGTATTTTTTCTAAATATAAAAAGTAAATAAAAAATAAATGTATATAGGTGAATTCAGATCTGTATACATTTTAACTATCATTATATAAATCGAAAGAACATCAGTATTCCATACTTTAATTGATTTTTCCAATACAAATCTAGTAACATTCGATGAATTTAATTAAACTCTAAATATTTTTTAACATACATCAAATATTTGTACAAAAAAAATACAAAGCCCACAAATATATATTTTTTGAAAACATTTCATTATGTAAATATCAATCAATTCAAAAAGGGTAGATTCATGAAACAAAACCTTCTGTTGTGGATATAGCCTACTATATTCCGTTTAGAAGCTACATTTTATTCTGCTTTGCTTTTCTAGAAAATAAAATTGCATCCTTTTGATCGTTTTATATTAAATGGAGGAGATAATCGGCGTGACATTCTGTACAATATATCAGAGAAATAATCACTCAAATGTGTGCAGACTCGTTTATGTCCTGTCCTGTACAATTTCTTCTTATACGACTGATAATATCATTAATACTGCTGGCGCACTATAGTATCACTGTGAACATTCGTGACCGTCAAAATAAATATATGTGGGCCTTAAGAGAGCTCAAGACCAGCAGCAGCCTAATTCAAGCTCAAATGTTAATAGATTAATAGATTGAATTAAGATGTTTATTTAACTGTGACTGTCCTGAAGGGGTTTAGGCACATTTTTGGGTTCATGTTAATTTGGAACAACATTAGAAAAGTAAGCCATAAAAATGCCGACAAGACAAACTGAAATATAGGTTCAACATTACAAACAATTAAAAATGTCAGGGTTTTAAAAAAAATAGCATAATAAAATTAGGCCTATTTTTATAAGGATGTGATGGTATTACTTATGTCATGGATATAAAATTTGAGTTACACTATTTTGTTTATTAAATATGTTGCTATACAATTGATGTCCTTTATTTAATAACTAACGGAAATCACAGTTTACGAAATTTGAACGTTAATAAGAATTTTGTTTTTGAACTTTATTTTGAAAACATTGCCCTACATTTATTCGTAGTCAAGTTGCATGAAAGAAAAAGAATCAATATGCCACACAACATAAGTCTATCAAATAAAAAATATCAGTCTGCCTAATGACAAATTTACCCGAGGACCGTTTTTCTTTAACCAAAATGTTCATTGTTGATCACGAAATATCGATGTTTTTATTGACGTGGTAGATAATTGTCAAATTTAGCCAGGTGTATTTTCAGTAAATGCTCAATTGTAATATAACAGTCTAGATGCCATTATTTCCATCATTATGTTGTTACAGTCAGTGCACTAAAGCCTCGCACAACGAAACGACCCATTATGAAAAACTTACAAGTTATCCGTTCGATTCTCATCAACCCCAAATTGCTTTGATAGGTTTCTGACAATTTAGGCAAAATCAGTTTTCTTACGGTGTTTGTGAAGGGGGAAAAAACCCTGCACACATTTTGATGATCTATATTTTCTATTCCAGAGAGGAGCTCGCGATGAGGCTGGATCTGACAGAAGCGCGCGTGCAAGTGAGTGCTTACTTTTCTTTCTTTCTAGCACAAAAATAAAACAAAACGGAAAAAAATAGATATAATTGAAATGCATAATAATATTAACGTGTACTGTATAAAACACAGTTGAGAACCTTGACTCCATTCAGATGTTAAAAGGATTTCAGTTGCAGCGAATTGAGAAAAAATTGCTTATAATATGACAACTTGTCGACATTTTGAAGTTAAAGATTAACACTAAATGATGTGAGCCTGCGAATTCTTGCAATTTGCTTACTTATAGACGTTAAGACAATATACCTAATGGTCTATTATTTAATTTCACTTTAAAGTGACAATCGTAAACTTGGTTAAATGACCCTGTACGTCATGGCAAGGTCTTTCCTGTTATCTAAAGTTATTATACACAATAGAGCGAACATTTTAGCGGCAATTACACAGACGCCCCTGATTCATAAAAGCGCACTTAGCGAGAGAGCAAACACTGCTATTCCAGGGAGAAAATGGTGTTTGAATTCTCATCGCCTGCGCGGGGGAGAGGGAGGGGTAGGGGGGATAATGCTATTTGATTTCCCATTTTGTGATTGCAATAGACCGGCATTGATCCGATGCTTTGCACTTGGAACGAGTGAGAGACTATTAAGGGTGTTTGCCACCCCTCCTTTCTCTATTCAAAGTGTGGCTGGCATGTTCAAACCTAACTCTCATAACCAAAGAGACAGTGCAAACATGAGGAAGCTACCAGGGTTATTGGCTGTGTAAAACAACAGATGTCAATTTGGAGATGTGGGAGAACAAATCACTTAACAGGCTAGATCAGGAGGTGATAAAGCTAATAAATGCCCCAGGGGCCACGTAATGCAAAACTGTTTGGAGCATTTGTGAGGGGGGGCAAGGTCCCTGTTGGTTTGTCTCTTGACACTTTCCTTCATTATGGAGGAAAGTGTCCTCCTATCCTGCAGCTTCATAGCAGGATAGGAGGGGGATTGCGGGAAAGTTAAATAGCCTTTTCAAGCAACTTACATTTGGAGGAATTTAA
This sequence comes from Sinocyclocheilus anophthalmus, assembly GCA_018155175.1. Classification (NCBI taxonomy): domain Eukaryota; kingdom Metazoa; phylum Chordata; class Actinopteri; order Cypriniformes; family Cyprinidae; genus Sinocyclocheilus; species Sinocyclocheilus anophthalmus. The sequence continues at coordinate 147,266 of JADLZN010007152.1, forward strand.
TTTAAGTGCATTAATTGTTATTAGATGCCGTTCAGCTGTTATTCCGACATCTTTTGTTAACACGGCTCTTAATTACCACGCTCCACCCTGTTTTTTGCTCCGCCTGAACCAGACTTTAATTAGCAAAGTTAGGGTAACAGACCGTAAGTTCGGGGCCATGTAATTACCCTTGACTTCCAGCCTATTTGTCACCTCATTAAAGCGAACCAAATATTGCACATGAACAAGAGCGACAAGCTCATGCTTAAACGACCATGCAGGCTGTCAGGTAAAATATAAATGGCTTTGGATCAGAAACGGGAAGGGACAACTTCTCAAGGCCAGCTATTTAAGCATGTTCCTCACTTCAAACTTAATCGCATAGATGCATTCATCTGAACACCAGCGGTTATAATTAAAGTTAGGACTTTAATGAGGCTTCTGTCCCAACTCTCAGGTTTGGTTTCAAAACCGAAGGGCGAAGTGGAGGAAACGTGAAAAGGCAGGTGTCCAGGCTCACCCCACAGGCTTGCCCTTTCCCGGGCCTCTGGCAGCCGCTCACCCCTTGAGTCACTACCTGGAAGGAGGACACTTCCCACCTCACCCAGCTCTGGAGTCAGCGTGGACCGCTGCAGCAGCAGCTGCTGCTGCATTCCCAGGCCTGGCACCACCCCCAAACAGCTCTGCCCTCCCTCCTGCCACACCCCTCGGCCTAGGAACCTTCCTGGGCACAGCGATGTTCAGGCATCCAGCCTTCTTTGGACCTACTTTTGGCAGGTACAGACCATTTGCGATCACAAGGTTCCAAAAGGGGGCTTTGCCAGTGATGCCATAGAAGAACCATTTTGGGTTCTCCAAAGAACCTATCAGTAAACAATTCTTAAAAGAAATATTTTTATTAGAGTGAACATTTTAATTATCTAAAGAACCTTTAGACCTCCAGTCTAAAGATCATTTTGTGCAATGGCAAGGTTCCATTGATGTTAAAGGTTCTTTGTGGAACCATAGATGCCAATAAATAACCTTTATTTCTAAGAGTGTAATATATATACGTATATATTAATAACCACATCTAAAAATGGCTATGGCTCTTCTTTTGTACCCTGGACTCATCCGACTGCTGCTAAACCTAAAGATTATCTGTATAATCATTGGTGTGAGCATGTTTCCGTATGAGTGCAGTACACTGTATCACAGGAACTCTCTCTTCTGTTTAGACTCTTCTCAAGTATGGGTCCTCTGACCAGTGTTTCCACGGCCGCTGCTCTCTTGCGCCAAACTGCACCGCCAGTGGAGGGTCCAGTGCTGCCACCGACAACCCTGCCAGAACCTTCTTCTTCCTCGTCCTCTATGGCCGCCGACCGCAGGGCATCCAGCATTGCAGCACTGCGTCTCAAAGCAAAGGAACATTCGGCCCAGTTGACCCAACTGAACATCCTGCCATCTGGCAATGCAGGGAAGGAAGTGTGCTGATCCTTCTCCTTAAAAACAAAACAAAATATTAAAGAAACCATCTCAACAAAAAGCATGACCAAATCCGTTTAGCACTAGCACACCGGAGACCCGTTCGACACTGGAGTCATCACCAAGTTACTCTGCCTCCCACTGGACATCATCAAAATTTACACAGTGCACCAAACATCTTTCAAAACCCTGAACATAAAGATTCTGAGTGTAATGTAGGCACCTCAGAGGGTAAGTTAGTGAGGCTGTGCTTGGTAAAGCCATTACATCAATTTGGTAAAAAACACATTTACACCCACACAGAGAGGAGTCATTGGAACCACACTGCAATACAAACAAAACTGGTCATTTCTTCCTAGTCTTCTCTCAGTGCTGAAGCAGAGATGGGTCAATATGCCAAAGGGAACTATCACAACCAGCTACCCATCCTGAACCATATCCATTCATGTTTTTGGCCTCAGTATTGGCAAAACAAATCAAATTTCTGAAAACGAATACTCAGCTTTACTTTCTGTTTGTTTCCCACTCTTATGTTAAATATGATATTTAGGAGAAAAAAATAATGAAAAAGAAATGTTTTGTTTTAAGGAGGAACAATGTGAAAATCTAAACTTTAGCCTGTTTACTGATCTGCTAAGGGTATCCTGTGTATATATAGCTCTGTTTAAAAAATAGTTTATTTCAAAAGATGTTTTGAGAATATGCTCTCGGTGTAGTACTGTAGGAATGGTTTCACGTAGATTCATCCTTTGTTCGTTTGATTCAAATTTTAGATTTTTAGATGATTATTTATGTCTTCCCGGTAGAGAGCTTGAAATCCAGACCGGGAAGTTTTGCTATTCAGTGAGAAATTTCCCTGTCGCGCGCAGGGACCAAGTCGGAATAAAAGAAACTGGTGAAACAGAGATCCTTCTGTATTATTTACAAATGATAATACGAATTGAATTTAGTGAAATAATAAGCTTACACTTTTTAAAGGTTATCAATCATTTTATTTTATGATTTTTATATTTTAATAAAAAGTTAAAAATTAAATAAATCACACCATTGATATAACTTGGCAAAAAAAAAAAAATCAGCAGTTCTAAAATGAAGCAAATAAAACTGAATTAAATACATCTTCACATATTTAAAATAATACACAATTTTCCTTGTTAAACTTAAATGTGTTGATCACAAAAAAAAAAATCTGCGAAATATTGCTAATATTTTTTTTTGATCGTAAATGCTCGAATAGCCGCAAAAATTTATTATTTTACAATCTAATGACCATACACATATATATGGTTTTATAGTGCCGATTTATAGTCATAAGAGTTCATTTCTAGAAGTAAATGGGCAATTATTCAGTGGGGAGCCTGGAGTCAACAATTTAAGTGGTCACTTAAAACATGGATCAATTATCAGCAGCTCAGTGTAATGCTAAAACATTTATGTCGTGGAAAGATCCTTTTTTTGTTTGTTTCAGTTTGCTATAAATGATTGAGAATAATTTATGTCGAGCATAACCAAAATAACGTATTTATTTGTATTTAGTCAGATGATGATATTCATGACGGCTCTATTCTTCAAGCCTTGACAAAAAGCGGTTTGTAATTATTCTGCCATCTCATCCGTTGTAGGCCTTACAACTTGTAGAGGCGTTAAATTGGACGCAACATCTGTAAATGCCCAACTCCGTTAAGTCCCTTTCTCATTAATGAAGTAACAAGCAGTTTATCAAAAAGTCTTTCTTTCGAATTCCCGATTTAATTCCCCAAATCCCTCTTCGTTGGATCTCACGCGCGAAGCGATGCCATTACTGCCATCAATGCGCTCCACTCAAACGAAGCCATTTTCGCCCATTTGACCCGTCCATGGTGTCGAACCAAATCGCGTGAAATTACCTCAAGGATTAATTTTCTTCTTTATCGCGCGCGCCGCTGAAAAGATTTCTCTTTTCCTTGTTTTACCCGCGCTAATCCGTTTCATAATAACGCCACAAACAAGCAGGATCAGTGAAGATGGAGACGAACGAAATGAAGACGGGTTGGGAGGCGGGGGGGATCAGTGATCACTCTATAACTCCCAACAAATTCTTCTCCTAAATATCTCGCGCTAAGGACCCCCCTCTAGCAGCAAGTCCATATTAAACATGTTGGCATGCGAGAATATGTTCAAAGAAGCATTAAGCAAAGGAAACCAATTTTCTCTCCAGTGCCATACCTCCAAGTGAGGTGCATAGACTTTTCCCCCCTCTATTTGTGGAAGGGACCACTGGAGCGTGCAGCCCACTTCTGTTGGGATTTTACAGAAAGCCTTAATCTTATTGTGAACGTTATTAATGAATCGCAAACCAATTTGCTCGTAATATCTGGGGAATGCTGGCCACAGTTGTAGAGGCATTGACCTGAAGTGCTTAGGGCTACTTTCTCTTTAACTCTTTTTTTTTTTTTTTTACAATGCATGAATGAATGAAGAAACAGGCTGTGTGGAGACTAAACTTGCTTCTCTATTTGTGGAAAGTGTGTAGATGATTCATTGCCAATGTTCTGACCACAAAATACACTCAAGAGTGCCAAAACACCTGTTTGGGAACCGCCACTAAAAATGAAAGGCACCAAGTCAATCCAGCAAAATGAGTGCACATTTCATTTTCAAAAAGCAATTCAAAACCAAATTCAAACATTCTATCAGACACAAATAGCTTTGAATATTAATACATTTTATCTTTAGTCTTGCACAAGGTCATGACACAATGTCTTTATTAGCAATAACTTATGTTCCTACAAATATCCAGTTTTTAATCTGAAAATGGTTTACTGTACAAACTCTTGAAAGCAGGGTTCCATTTTTAAGATAATCTTGTACTAACAAACCTTTGTTCTTTATGAGTTCATTATGGATTTTTTATTTTAATGTATGGAACTGTGCATCATTTTAATAACCCTTATGATGGTAACACGGTCAACACAATGTTAAGCCTCGTAAGTAAAATATGTCAGACTGAAAAATAAAATAAATAAAAGGATATATAATAAATAGATTTCTCACAAAATCAAAATGTGCAAATTTGCTAAACTAATAGATAGAAACAGCTGAGCGGATAAAAATGGCATCTTCAACTGGCAAATGGCAACTTTTAAAAGTCATTATTTACATGTTAGCATTTTTCGTTTTTGATAAAAGACCCACCTATATGCAAACTACAACATTTCAAATTAAGTGTACTTTGATGGTTCATAAATGCATGGTAAACTTTCACATGCATTCCCTTGATTTTAGCTCACTAGGTTGTGCTTCAACAACCAGCGAATAATCACGCTTTTCCATCCCGACACAGCTCGAAACACCGAGGGTAGGTGAAAGCACTAAAGGCGCTTTGATGAGCCTTTCGTCTCCAATTGGAGCAGTAGAGTAAGAAATCACAGTGAAAAGGGCTGAATGGCGGGCCACTGGAACCCTGTCCCCTTTTGGTGTGCCTTAATTCCTTCGTCTCTTTTACCCTCATCCAATTAGTCCAGTGTATTAAGCGGTTTATCATCTCATAGCCTGCTATTCAGAGAAACAAGAGGAGCACTTTGCAATAGGGCCGGCTTTCCTTTTGACACCCACGGGTACTTACATATTCCACGATGCCATGAATAATAGAGAAAGAATAGGGCACTAATTCCCTCATCAAAGAGAACCTTGTCCACCGCTTTGCTCAACACCACCATTCTGGTCAAAAAGACAGGCAATAAAGCTTAGCATAACAAAAACGAATCATTCTTATTAGCTTAGTGGGGTAAATTAATGCAAAGCCTCGTCTGCATTGAGTGGCCCAGTTTGAAAATAGCCTCTGCGGGCACGACAAAAGTGCGTTCACGGTTAAAGGAATGTCCAGTTGAAAGCCCCACATCATGCAACGACTTAATCTCGTAAAAGTGCAACAAAGTTCGGGGACTACCTGCATCTGTTAAGTATCGTTCCGAAGCACACATTAAGCTAAATGTATATATGGGCTGATATATGTTTAATACATCAGCAGCAAAGGCCTACAATGCGCAAAATGCCGTCTGTCATGCTGTGGACAGAAAGTAGCTTTTAAGTGTTGCTGCACTCTCCAAGGTCGGTGCCATTAGTTCTCCAAATCGCAGCCGTTTAAGGCGATTTTTTTCAAGCATGGCATTTATGGAAATTGACATCTGATGAAATGGTTTAAGACATCGTCTAACTGTCATTATAAACACATGGAATGAGCGAGTGAAGCACCACATTCTTAAAACCGACTCGATTTAAGTGGACTAATCTCCTCGCTTTCACACACTCTTGGCTTGCCATTCTCCAGGTCTTGAAAATGGAGCCTTCCATTTGGAGAAGTTAACTCGCCCTCTTCAAATGTGTAAATGTCATCACTCCCTGCAGCATGGTGAAATAAAATAATCAAAAAGGGGGGGGGGAAGGAAAAGTGAACGATTTATGAAATACTTTTATTGAGGTTTTCGTATCAAAAACAATTAAGAATCTTGAAGACACTTTTATAAGCAATAAACGTCCAAAATATGCAACACAAGCTGCCAGTCGCAGACCGAATGATGCAATTTGTCTAATAAATTCGCAACATACCAGCTGAGAGCAGTTCAGACATGAGTTCAATCATTTGAAACTCCACAAATCACTGGCTACCTCTGTATCATTGGCTAATTGCTGTGCTGTTAAAGATGAAGGGGGTAGTAGAGAAGTCATTACTGAACTAAGACCCCTTCAAACCGCTACAAGCCCCCATGAACCTGCCTGTCATTACCCCTGATTGTTATCTCTAAAAACCCTGTGTGTGTGGCGCTACCGGGGGAGTGGGGGGCTGGGTTGTGTTGAGAGCGTCTTTAGCCCCTTATCATGGCCATTTTACCACAGATTCATCATCGATTAGACCTGGACAAAGGCTAAATGGGATGGGACACAAGAAGAGTGAGAGACAGGTGCTCAAACGTGGAAAGGTTCGGTGATTACATGCAGATTGACTGTGAGCTCGTCACCTCTGACCTTAATTCACGTACAAGCCGTCGGGCACAAAAATGCTGTCAGGGATTACAAATGCACAGTGAGTGAGCTAGTAAATAGCATAGATTACAAAACCACAAGGTGTATTTACAGCAGACAGGAATTAAAAGATGAAAACATAACATTGTAAGGCTTCTCTTGGTAGGCAGAAAGGCAGAAATATTATGCCATATCTGATTACCCAGGTTCACTTCAGGACAGTTGGTCAATACTTGAGGGCTGTAAAGGCCTGGAAAAGTTTGGCGAGGTTGACTTCAGAGTATCCGCTGGTGGAGAGGACTTTGTCCATTACATCCTTCAGCATTTTGTATACACCCTTTTCTTCTTTCAAGCCAATCTTGACGTTCGCTGAGAAGAAAATTAGACAATACATTAAAATCACCAACCAACACCCCACCCATATGATCCCCTTGCCCTTCCCTAAAATATAATGGAGGCTATATACAGTCAAACCAAAATTTATTCAGACACTTTCAACATTTCACACATTATCAGTTTATTGGCTATAGTTTAGAAAATGGTAATAAAATATGACAATAATTCAGAGTTAAACTGTGTCAGAACAAATTCATCTTGATAATGTCAGATAACACTTCAGGTCAAAGTGTCTGTTTTTTACTGGTAGTCCACTGTATGAAGAATTTTTGGGTATTATGTCACAGTTCTTTATTTTGTCCTGCCCCCACTAGTAAAGAACTACTTTGACTGTGGTGTGTATATATATCGTTAGTAATAATATATATGATATATACGTTGGTACGGAAGTATGCCTAGAACCCCCTTACATTTTTTAACTCTGTTATATTGGCAGCCATTTGCTAAAATCTTTCAGTATTTTTTTTGTCCTTCATTAATGTACACACACACCCCATATTGACAGAAAAACACAGAATTTTTTTTTGCAGATTTATTAAAAAAGAAAACTGAAATAATCACATGGTCCTAAGTATTCAGACCCTTTGCTGTGACACCCATATATTTAACTCAGGTGCTGTCCAATTCTTCTGATCATCCTTGAGATGGTTATACACCTTAATTTGAGTCCAACTGTGTTTGATTATAATGATTGGACTTGAATAGGAAAGCCACACACATGTCTATATAACACCTTACAGCTCACAGTGCATGTCAGAACAAATGAGAATCATGATGTCAAAGGAACTGCCTGAAGAGCTCAAAAACAGAATTGTGGCAAGGCACAGATCTAACCAAAGTTACAAAAAAATTTCTGCTGCACTTAACGTTCCTAAGAGCACAGTGGCCGCCATAATCCTTAAATGGAAGATGTTTGGTACGACCAGAACCCTTCCTAGAGCTGGGTGTCCGGCCAAACTGAGCTATCGGGGAGAAGATCCTTGGTGAGAGAGGTAAAGAAGAACCCAAAGATCACTGTGCTGAGCTCCAGAGATGCAGTCGGGAAATCGGAGAAAGTTGTAGAATGTCAACCATCACTGCAGCCCTCCACCAATCGGAGCTTTATGGCAGAGTGGCCCGACAGAAAACTCTCCTCAGTGCAAGACACATGAAATCCCGCATGGAGGACTCCAAGATGGTGATAAATAAGATTATCTGGTCTGATGAGACAAAGATAGAACGTTTTGGCCTTAATTCTAAGCGGTATGTTGGCGAAAACCAGGCACTGCTCATCACCAGACCAAAACAGTCCCAACAGTGAAGCATGGTGGCGGCAGCATCATGCTGCGGGGGTGTTTTTCAGCTGCAGGGACAGGACAACTGGTTCCAATCGAGGGAAAGATATGCTTCCAAGTATCGGGATATCCTGTACAAAACCTTCTCCAGAGTGCTCAGGACCTCATACTGGGCCGAAGGTTTACCTTCCAACAAAACAATGACCTAAGCACACATCTAAAATAACGAAGGAGTGGCTTCACAAACAACTCTGTGACTGTTCTTGAATGGCCCAGCCAGAGCCCTGACTTAAAACCAATTGAGCATCTCTGGAGAGACCTAAAAAGTGGCTGGCCGACCAACGTTTACCATCCAACCGGACAGAACTGGAGAGGATCTGCAAGTAGGAATGGCAGAGGATCCCCAAATCCATTTGTGAAAAACTTGTTGCATCTTTCCCAAAAAAAAACTCATGGCTGTATTAGATCAAAATGTGCTTCTACTAAATACTGAGCAAAGAATCTGAATACTTAGGACCATGTGATATAATAAATATTAATAAATTTGCAAAAATGTCAACAAATCTGTGTTTTCTGTCAATATGGGGTACTGTGTGTACATTAATGAGGAAAAAAAAATTAACTTAAATGATTTTATCAAATGTCTGCAATATAACAAAGAGTTAAAAATTTAAAGGGGTCTGAATAATTTCCATACCCACTGTAAATAAAAATACATAACGCTAATATTATAAAAACAATATTACATAACTGACACATTGTGACTTTGCTAAGGCCACACTAGCAAAATTATTAAATGATTAAAATATCTGAAAAATATTAACTTTGCATTTAATAAAATTTTGTTTTATAGAAAATATTGCCCTATAACCCACAATGTCGCTACAGCACAGTGAAAGTGAAAATCTGTAATAAGATACCAAATTTTCTATTTGTCATTTATTGAATGTCATAATGAAGGAAAGTTAAAAACCAAAAAAAACAAACAATTTTTTTTTTTTAAATGGGTTTGGAGTTAAGGTTTGGCTAGATAGCATTATGTAGTACAACCAGTCTTTAGAAAGCACAAAAAAACCCCCCCATCAAATTCAATTCAAGATTCAAGTCAATCTTTACTGTAAACGACAAGTAGTGTGTATCAAAAAGTTGATTATACTACATAACTAAATATATTAAAACACAGTATGTGTTAAAGACAGTACTTTTATGAAAGTGACATTTTCCCAACCATACATTTGGTTACAAATATATTTTAATCTGATTTTTATTTACTTCAACCTATATGCAACTACAAAAAACACAAGCCCGGCAGCAGGCAGGGCTGGAGTGGATCCATAACGAGTCAAAACTGATACGAAAAGAAAAATATCAGTCATAATATCGAACTATGCTCACGGAATTGTGCTTGGAGAGGTCTATCAAGTATCATTTCAAATGAAAGTCTTTGAGAATCGATAAGGAACCAGCAATCCAGGCAGTTTGAGGCTAGAGCGCTTGCGAGAGGGGCTAGGTGTCTGCAGAAACTAAATAGACTCTTCTGCCAGGGGGCCACGGGGTCATGCAATCGGGTCGATATCTAAGGTCATTTATCCCATCAGGAGGGCCTTCAATACCATAGAGACGATAGAGGAGTCACTGGCAGTCTAGCAGGACTGAATGAGAATTACAGACTGAATCAAAAGCCTTTAACCAAAGACTTTTGTTAAAAGCAAGTCTTTGCTTTGAGAAGAAAGATGAGATCTAGCCAAGATGAGTATTTACATTAATGTAGCTTGAGAATATGTAAATGCCCAGACTGAAATATGACCCTACACTGTTTATTTGCACAAAACGTTTTTTTATGCTTGAATGTGGTGACTGAATCTGTACCTCCTAAATGTTGTTGAGCACCCAACTGTTGTCTAGGACTCAATCACAGTCCATCTCCATTAGCAGGTGTAGTAGAAACAGAGTAACAGAGTTGCCCCATAAGGGAAGAAAGGTCGTAGAAAATGGCCAAACACAAACATCAAAAAAGGGGGATAGTATTCCAAACGCACCATCTGCAGAGCCAGTTACCATTATCACACACACATTTTTATCTCTAGAAATAGAAAAAGACGTGAAAGAAAACAGAATGCTGGCACATGGGATAGGGAGAGAGGGACTATTTACCTGAGGAAAGAAAGAAAAAAGGGGAGGCTGAAGAAAGATGATGATGCATGATCAAGGGAAAGCAATCATGTCATCATTTTTGAAAGGTGGGAGAGAATAATTTTTTTCCTCTTCCTCCTCTTCATTCTTTTCCCTCAATCACTGTGTGCAGAATGTATAAAAGAAACCTAAAAGCCAGAGGTTGTCAGAGACCTCGCGTTCCCTCCCGGCCCGGCAGGGGTCGCATTTAAAATAAATAGCATTTTTAAGAGGGAGAAAAGGTGTGAAGAGATAGTGAGAGAAGACGTGAGAAAAAGAGGTGAACAGACAACAGAAGAAGGAGAGGAATACGAAGGAAAAAGAGAGAGAGAGAGAGAGAGAGAGAGAGAGAGAGAGAGCGAGAGCGAGAGCGAGAGAGAGAGAGAGAGAGAGAGAGAGAGAGAGAGAGAGTGTCCGGAGTCCGTAGAGAGAGTGTATCAGCTTCCATGTGCTCTAACAAGGTGTAAATACAATAACAAGCATGTAATTAAGTGAGCATGATGAAGTTAATGGGGATCATACATTCCATTTGGGCTGCTTATGAATATTCTATTAGATGTTATAAGGCAGCTGGAATAGCTTTTAATTTAATCATCATTCAGAGCAGAGAAAAGTTCTTTGTGCAAGTGTAATTGCACAGAATGAATAATTGATTTGACAATCGCTCCCGCGGATTTCCAGCAGCTCAAGGCAGGCAGAGCGTGGGGGAGGAGGGCTGGGGGAGGGCATGCGCGTTGTGCCCTGAAGAGGTTGCCGAGGAGCTCGCCTGCAAATTGAGCACTATCAGTACACAGATAAAGGACAATTTCTATTTTATCAATGCAGTGAAATTACATTACTGCCTGAACATAATCACACTGCACACACTCAAGAGGAGACAAGGCAGAGAGGGAGAGCGAATTAGAAAGAGCAAGAGATACAGAGAGCGGCCGATGCTGAGAGCGGGAAAGAGAGGAGGAAATGGAACAGAGGGAGCAAAAGGGCTTGCCTAAAAGACGTTATGAATTGCTCTTCATGAAAAGAACGAAATCAGAGTTCAACATGATTTGGAAGTCATTGATATGGGATATCTAATTTTTTTAAAACTGCAGGAAAAAAAACTGTTTTATTATGGAAGGACTCCTGCCGTGCATGAAATTGCCTCCACATTTAACTCAGTAGCTGCAATCAGGCGGAGGACTGTGGTTTACATGTAGATCAGACTCGGAGTCTGCATCTAAATGTCTCTCATTTCTCACATGCGTACACGCCGATATACACAAAGAAAAAGCACCCCACGCACGCTGCGTGCAGACACAATGCATGTGTGTGATATAATCCGCTCACGGAGCTGCTGAGAACGTCGGTGAAGGCGGTTGGACAGGAGGATCATGGGTGTCAAACAGGATTAATTTTTACTGTCAGAAGGCCAGAAACAGCAGTGGGTCTGTAGATATACATTACAGTAGAATTTGCCCAAAAAGTGAGGTATGAAGGTGCCTTAAAGGGATATAATGTATGTAATGCACTTTGTTGTCGTAACTGAATAAAAACCAGTTAAATGTAATGTTTAATGCTGTTAAATTTACTTAACTGGTTGGCATGTCAAATTTGATATAAGCATTTTGTTTGGTCTGATTCTAAATGGCTATTCTGAATATGAGCAGAAGCACAGTTCTATGTTTAATGCACACAAAAATATTATTTGTGGAGGAAAAAACAGGGAGAAAAAGTTCATAACAGCAACCCTAAAAATTCAAATCTAGATGGGATGTTAAAAAATGTCATTAACAGTTCAACAAGTATAAAATATCTACAAGGAAACATACCATCAACAAATATTTTATATTATTAAGTGTCAAGTTTTAGAAATATGCAAATCAAATCCCTGATTACATATACTATAAAAATATAAAACAGATGGAAATTACATTATAAAAATACAATTATATATATATACATATAAATAGTTTATTATACATAATATATGCTACACATGTATAATTAATTCTACATTTATTGTAATATATAAAAAACTAAAACTGCATTTCGAAAGGGGAAAAGAATAAAACACAAAATTTGAGATTAATTGTATTAACTATAAAATAAAACAAAAATAACTGAAATTAATGACAACCCAACTTTAAACATTACTGAGGTGTAACCAATCAATTGGATCAGGCGTTAGAGCATATCCACTGGTTTGTATCAGGCATTGTGAGTTCTGGTGAGGGGACAGGTTACAGTCAGTGATTTCCTTGGATATAGATACTTGAGAGAAGGCATTTTATTTTCCTTTACCTTACTCTCTGTGTGCGTGTGTGTGTGTGCGTGGTTGTGTGTGTGTGTGTGTGTGAGTGATTGAGTGAGTGAGTGAGCGTGTGTGAGTGTGGATTTGTGTGACGGGGGGGTTGGCAGGCCAATTTCCATCAGTCTTTTCTCTCTGAAGGAATCAGGTAATCTAGTGAGGAAAAGACTGCAATGGATAAAGCCCTTACCCAGCAATTTCACCATCAAGCACCAGAGGGATCAATTCACCAAGGCCCTCCTTCCATCCCGCCCTGCCATGCATCCCAGAGGACCCCATCAGAGCACCACCGCCTGGCCAATTACCACCCCTGCAGCCCATCTAGAACAACTCCATCAAGGCAGCATGCAATTTTAACTCCTCTTCGGGCTTAACTTCCTAGACCGACCAAAAGTTTTATTCACCCCGTCTCATTGTTCAACACCTTCCAGCGAGCGCTGCCGAAGCCTGAGCTGTAGAATTCTAAACCTCCAGGCTCAGGCCCACGCATCGCTCTCTCTTGCTCAGTCTACCAGCCACATACGTCTCCAGTTATCTAAAGCTCCACAATAACAGCGGAGAAGACAGAATAGGGGAAGATTGTGGTTTTTGTTCTATTGTGCGCTGCTGGCCTATGCCACTTTAAAAGCAATCCTCCTCATCAGAGACAGACAGAAAATCTGGCAGATACGACACTAAATGTCTCATGGTGTGAGGGGGAGGTGGTTGGTAAATTACGAGAAGGCGTGCATGTATGTGTGTGTGTGTGTGTGTGTGTGTGGGAAGAGGGCAGCTAAAAGTTTTCTGAACTGTACTTTATTCCACTATCGCTCCTAAGAGTTTCCATCACCGTCAACAGCGGTGGACCACAGCTTAACCCTCTACCTTTGTTTGCTGCGCTCTGGTAATAGGTGCAAATGCATAGAAGAAAACACACTTTGGTGGTGGAGCGTAACAAGCTTCTAGAAAGACAACCTTGCAAGCCCTTGTGTGGTTTGTCGTCACGTCATGATTTTTATTTTACCATTTGACCATCCAATGACACGCCTCTGATGTGACTGGCATTATTAACCTGCTTTTAGTCTAGCTCCTCACTGATCCATGCATCTATGAGTAAACACCATTAAGACCACCTAAAGATTACATACAAATGTATATGCCTGTGTTATTAAACTAAAGCTAAAAATATATATTAAAAAAATGCAACTTGAAATAAAATAAACTGAAATATATTCAAACAAAAAAAAACTTAAACTTGTATTTTATTTCAGGTAGTTGCTGAGGCAACGTTTCTAATTTTTGTTTAGTTTAACTTTATGTACTAAAACAAACTAAAACTGAAATAAAATGAATAAAACCATATAGATATTAAGAAACAACTAATGAAAATGACTAACCAGTATCTAGAGATAGATAGATAGATATTTACATATTACTCAAAGATAAAAAAAAAACACAAAAAAAAGGTCACAGGTGGCTAATATTTTACAAATTCTGGTCAAAGCCAACATTACTGCCATAGCTTTATCATGTACTAGCCACCCAACTTGCTGTAGCTAAACCTACAGTATGTAAATACAGGGATGCTGTAATGGAACCAGTGCCCAGTGCGACACAATACATTCAGAACCCCTCTAACAGCAGAGTTACATCCCAGGGTCTAAATAAGAAACTGGACCAGGTAAAAGGAAGTACAAGCCATGCAGACCTGTAATTTCACCCCTAGACCCCGGTAAACCCTGCAGTCTATAATACAGTAATGTGTAGTATTATAGTGAGAGGGGAGATAACCGTTTTAAGGCTATACTTCAAAGCTGTGTGTGATGTCCTCTACTAATCCCACAATATACACATGTACGTGGCAGAGCTACATGTATATACGGCACAATGCTAAAGAAAGATGCGCCTGAAACTAAATGCAACTAGAAAGTGAAAAAGTCCAATAATATGAAAAACAATGGTTCTGAGAACAATTGCGAATGTGTCAAAAAAAAAAATTCAATAAAAAAAATAAGAGGACGACAGGAGGAGTAACGTCACCTGGTGAAAATCAGGGCTAGAGGGTTAAAATCACTCCATCAGGAATTAGAGCACCGGCTGCAGTGATGGGCAGTGTGGCTGACAGAATGCCGCAGATTGGCCACAATTACTCACAGAAACAACAGTCGGGAAAAAGTAAAGAAATAAAATTCCCTGGATACGTCAAGTCTATAATCATGTTAGGCCCCCGCCCCCCGATACACTCTCCCCTCGGCCTGCTCCACATTCTGAGTGGTCATCTATTGATTACACATTATATTTATCTACGGCTCTCGCACCCAGCTCGGAACCTCATCGCCACATGTAAAAATAAATAAATAAATGTATAAGTCTATTCCAAGAGGTCCTTTTTAATCAAGTGACATCAATCAAAAAGGATTGTGGGTAAGTAGCCATGACTCGGCTAGCGGCGGCCGTGAGCGGTCTGGATCCTCCAACGACCCGCTGAAAACATATGCTCCATGTCCCATTATTTATGAAGGGCTATCCTTTAGCCTTCTCTCCAATTACTCGCCCTATCATTTTCCAAAATCTAAAAACTGTTTTCAATCAACATAGCCAGCGCTATTACTGAGGGCCAACGGGATGAGAGGAGGCTCTCTCTCACTCACTCCCCTCTTCCTTCCAACTGATTGGACCGCTTTGCATTCTGCACCGCGCCATTCCGTGATTGAATCCGTCGCCTGAATTACGGCTGTCGACTCGAGGAGCTGAGGATTCTTAACCCAACCTAGTGGCCGCCTCCAGCCGCTGTGAGGTGTGTGTAAGTGCACATAGAGTCTGAAAAAGTGCTGGACGAGCGATTATGGGTGATGTTTGCGAGCGAATTTCCAGGATAATTAGTAATAAAAGTCTTACATCTATCCTCTCCTGACAGGACCTTGTTGACGGCGTATTCCCAGTCGAAGATGTATCTGTAGAAGCTCATTTGGTTGTAGAGAGCTTTCTCTGAATACTAGAATGGAAAGGAAAAGATAAAACATTAAACCAGATATTACAACTTATAGGGTGATGACACATACATAAAAACTCCCAGTTTCTTCTTCAGGGAAACTGAAAACAAGGTAAAAAAAATACAGGTTAACAAGATCTGCCTGAAGTTGGTCAAAGTACCAGGCTAAATGAAGGCCAAAATCAATGGCTTTCACCACTTGGTTCCAGACAAAATGCTTGGTAAAACTGTGCATCATCATTACATGCATAACATATGGAACATTTAACTGCATTCAGCCTTTTTCCCTGGCTCTTGATTGATTTCTTGTGAACTTCCAACAAGTACAAATTTCATGGCACTGATTTGAAAAGAATCACAAACCAAACTAATGCTACAATAAAATAAGTGCAACAATATTGGGAGAACAGACTAAATTAAGTTAAATATGCACAGTGAAACCAGCTACAATGAAACAAATGATGTTTGATTAATACAAAAATGATGGTAATCTCCAAGAAGAGGAGAAAGAATGATTTTTGACTGATTTTACATTGAAGTTGTCCAGTTTTTAAGGCCTTACATGGCTTGCCATCAGCAATCCCATCCAAATCACATAAAATAATAATAGATAATATTACAAAATTTACACTATATTGAATAGCACAAGCTTGGTTAAGGGTTGCAAAATCTATCTGTGACCACTTCACTGGGCAATAAGACATTTCTGTAAAACTGTACTTAAATTTCTCTATATGGCATTAGTATATCATTTGGATATTTGCATTATTTTTAAGCAGTGGTGGCAGTATCTGTTCATTGTTTCTATGTTTGTTGTGGTTTATTTTTGCTATTTTTAATTTAGAAAAAATCTAATTGAGAAAAGATTAAAAATATGGTATCGTAATGTTTTAAATAAATACATACTCATACTCTAAATGTATAAATATGTATTCAATTGAACAATTTTCACTGTGGCACCAAATTTGGTATAAAAAAAAACAAAAAAACAATTTCTACTATTTTGGTTAAAAAACCTGCTGAGGGCCCTTTGGTACTGTTTTATAAACACTGTGTATTGTATCAGTGGTAGATTTTTTCCCCAAAAATTTAAGACCTGCTCATTATAAAAAGTACAACTATTACTTTAACATTCAAAGCTCTTTACCAATTCTTTATTGACACCGTGGTTGCTGATTATTCGTTTGCATATTCAATATAACTAAAAAAAAAGAAAAGGGAAAAACCAATTAGCTAAAATCATACTGATGTAGCTTAGTACTACATGTTATTGGCCCGGAGAAAATGAAAGGCTGAAGCGTAATGAGATTGGTGCGGCTCAATCAGGGAAAGCTGGAGAATCACCTGTGTTAATTACAGCTGCGGAGACAGGTAGTGTTTGTCATATATTCTCCACTGTCAAAGACAAAGACAAACACACGCACTCAGTCAAACCCCGAGTTTGGAGTCACAGAACCTGCAAAATGGTCTGATTGGCCAAAAACAGTCAGTGTACTCCCCACCTTCTCTCCTGACAAATGCAGGAAACAGTGTTTGGTTTGTAAATTCGGCTATAATTACCGTTAGCCATGTGTCTAACTGCCAGAAGCGCACAGGTCGAGTGAGAGAATAAAAGAGAATGGGGAGAGAGAGAAAAAAAGAGAGAGAGAGAGAGAGACATTTCAGCTCTGAGATTACCTCTTTCATAATAGTTTGTTTTGATAAGGCAGCGTGTGTGAATCTGATGAACAACTGTTGCTGTCAATTTGATTAGCCATTATACTTATGTTAATTGCTGTTATTGGGTCACAATCTTTCTATGTCACCATAGAATCAGAGCGATGTGGGTGACGGAGGAGTTTAGCAAGTGCTCTCTCCTCATCACAACAGCTTTTAATTGCCCTCTACAGCTTCCGATGAGCCCAGCAGCTGTTGACCCATAATGTACTGGCTGGTCAACAGCCGTGCCTGTCGATTCAGCAATGCGGCCATAATGGAGCTCCTATAATCAGCGCCAGGTCGCCATGTGCACGCGAAGGAGATCGTGAACTAAAAATGCAGTCCAAGAAATAAGTGGACGGACATGTGAGGCAGGGCCAGGACGAGCTTCACAGCTGTGCTGACAGGTGTCAAAAGGGGCATGACCAAGGCGCCGTCAAACGTTATTGAATTCACCCCCCAACAAACAGAGGCCCCTCCCTAATGCAGCTTTGCTCGACTCAATGCTTTGTTCCTGTACTGACACCATTTCAATTTTCTCCACAAATCTGCAGCATTTTCGGCCCGAGTGACTGAGGAGCAAACCAGCTGTGAAATTGCCTCTCTCCTGAGAACCCCGCCTCATCTTCCCCTCCTTGATAGAGACGTGGCAGCCAGTGCCATACCACCGAACCTTTGGTACAGCCCAAACGCAGACTGCCGGAAGAGCTGGATGGAGGGGAAAAGAGAAAGTGTCAAGCGTGAGGCCTTACAACTATGACCAAGGGGGTGTAAAAATAAAGTAGTTACGTTTAAAGACACTCAATGAAGATCACTGGCCAAACGTATGATGTGGATCATTTTAAAGACTCCCTACGGTCATGGTACTTGTATGTAAAGGATGTATAATATCCCTTTTGAGTAGAAAATGGCTACTCTTTCAATTCGCATAGATCTGTGCAGCTGCAAAAGAGGACGTGGGGGAAAAAAAGAAAAATCTCCAAACAGTTTTAATGAGGCTTAACAAAAAAAAACGTTCCAATCTGAGTTAATTTTAACGGGCTGAGCTGAAAAAGGAAGGCGATCGGCATCACAAGGTTTCATAATGAGTCAATATATGTAAATCTTTACAAGGCAAACACAGTTGGAAACAAAGACATTTAACTGAAGCGCCAGTTGATGTCTCCACTTTTTGTGCACATAATTTCTCCCCATTGAAAGGTATAATTGCCTGCTATTTGAAGATATTCATGCTCAATTTTTGAAATTAATTTCAATTGGGGGGAAATGTAGAAATGTCAGCTCCCGTGAAAGGGATTTGATTTCAATTATCCTTGCTCAAAGGACTGTGATTTCCAAATACACTTAAGCAAAATTATGACAAGAATTTTTGTTCCCAGAAATTCAGTGTTTAAAGAGCGATTAGACGATAAATGGACTGGCTTTGAATTGAAGTGAATGCGCCGGTTACCATCTGAAAGGCACTCAATTATCCCTGATTGCTCCTGTTATAATGTATCAAATAGAGATACCTGCTATTGCTGTAATTTGTGTGAAAATTAACATGCTGCAATTTCCACTAGAGGGGAAAAAAGGAAGCCCTAATGGGTGCCTGAACGTACATCAATAAAATGGAGAAGGAGAGAGAGAGAGACAGAGGGTGGGGGTGGTTAGAGAGAGACCTACGAGCGAGGGAAAGCAGCTGAAAAAGAAAAACGAAGAGAAAGAGAGAGAGAGGGAAAAAATTTAATTTACTGAAAATATTACAAATTGCACCTGTGTACAACTCCTTCAAATTACCGGCCAATCAGCCGAGGGTGCCTATTACGCTTCCATTTAATCTGGATACAATGGTAGTCAATGTCTCTGTGTCCGTGGAGACACCAGAGGAGACACATTGCTGTCAGCCGAGCTGTAAAGCCCAGAACGACAGAGGGATGGTAGAGGGGTGAGGAAGTTAATGTTTTATTCAGCCGGCAGTTTAAACTGCCATCTCACCAGGCAGAGCGGAGGACAGCTAAGTGGCTATGGTGACAAGAGAAATTGTCCTTTTGGGTTTCAACCTGTCGCCACAGAACTAGACGCAGAAATAAAGCACGAGGAGGAAGAAGGAATTGATGGGGGGGGATGTGTTGGAACTGGACAGAAATGATAAAGACAGACAGACAGGGACAAAGACAGACACTAATTTTTGGAAGGGACATCCCTCACTGTGTCTCTAAACCGAGCAAAGATGCTTGAAGTGATCACAGGATGAAGTAAGAGTGAAAAACCCCACATACACATTTTCAGGCAGTGAGTCCAAGGCCAAGCCCAACTGGAGTCCGGTTCTTCTTATCAGAGGAAGCTTGTTAAGGCAGGAAGCGAACCCACATTGTGTCACACAGGTCAGACAGGAACACGGGTGATGGATGGGGGGGGGAAAAACTACACTGACAGGAAATAAAAGGCCTGGGCTGAGGCATGGAGAACTTTCACAGGCTCCACAGCACCATCATCTGGACAAAGTGACAGTTTTTGTAAAAAAAAAAAAGAAAAAAAAAAAAGTGTGCAGTACCTCAGGCCTCAGCATGGATCTGAGACAGGCTGGACAGATCGGTCCGGACCTTGAGAACGCAATTGGCAGCCGACGGGTTCGGTTCTGGCAGGCCTGATCCTCACACAGCAGCCAACCCTGTGTATAGAGAGAAAGAAAAAGATTCAAAAAGCTGATCGGCAGTTATGCACGTGTCCCTACGTGGCTGTGGCCCCCAGGAGACGGGTTGCTGGTGCTTTTGCCTGTGGTGGGGCCATGTGAGGCCTCAGCCTGCAGCAGATGCAGCTGCCCCCTGCTGACACTGCCTTTCCTGCCCCTGTTATTACAGCGGGGGCCAGGGGGTAATGTGGGTAATGCCCTGCTAATGACGGAGCACTAAATAAACCCCCAGTATCAGAGGAGCACCTGTCCCTGAAGCATTACCACCACCTACCCTACTATAGACTGGAGAAGGCTGAACAAGAGAGAGAAAGGGGGAGATAGGAATAGAGACAGTAAAATAGGGTCTGGTAAAAAATGCTAAAATAAGACAATATAAAAATTCAACATTAACATTCGTTAAATACAACAATAACATTTGGTGTTGAAATAATACTGTTATTTAGAGTGGACACATTTAAGACATTTATAATGTTACAAAGAATTCTATTTAAAATAAATGCTGTTCTTTTGAACTTTCTATTCAAAGAATCCTGAAAAAAATTAATCACAGTTTCCAGAAAATTATAAAGCAACACAACTGTTTTCAACATTGATAATAATAAATGTTTCTTAAGCACCAAATCTGCATATTGGAATGATTTATGAAAGACCATGTGACACTAAAAAAACCAAAGTAAGGGCTGCTGAAAATCAGCTTTGCAAATAATCAAAAAAAAAAAAATTAATTTCAAAAGATATTAAAATGGGAAAAATTGTCATATATTTCACAATATTATTGTTGGTACTGCAGTTTTGATCAAATAACGGCAGCCTTAGTGAGCATAAGAATCATGAGCACTTATTTCAAAAATTATTTTTTAAATCTTGCGGAGTCTAAATTTTGAAATGGTAGTGTACAACGTAACAACAATTTTAAAGTCTGATGTTTTTATTTATTCTATTAATTCTATTTTGATTTGATGTAATTTATTTATTTATTTTTCACGTCCTTTATTTATAAGGACGTTACAGAAATGACAGGAATTGATATGGAGAAGAGGGTGGAATGTAAGGTATGGCTAAATTCTGGTATTGAATGCCTACTTTTATGCGGCAATTAATTCCAGAAGGATAACAAAAAGTTTCACTCAGAAAGATGGCACATTACAGGGTAAACTGGTTTCATTTGTTTCTATTTCCTGATCTACGAGCATCTGTGGATAAACTGATCAGCTTATTGCCCCTGTTGAATCCAGAGATGAGTCTTATCATCAAACCTGTGCTGTCAAACCTGTTCATCCTACATGGTTTATTGTTCACACCTCACGGCATTATCAGAATCAACGGCTTGTTTTAATTTCTCAATTAATCTCATCTGGGTGGCATTTTGTGTGGATGTTATTTGGGTAATTAGCAATAAGCCCAGGGGCTGAGGGAAACCCAGAGTGTGTAATTGAATCTGAACATATGTGAGCTGTTTGGCTTTCATTTTGAAGGGAGTGCTGGTGTTATCACCCCTCTGTTTGCCTTAACAGATCTTTTGTGCCTCTGGAGGCCCAAGACTAAACCAACAGTTCAGTTCCCATGGGCTTAGCAAAAGACTGCATCTACAGGAACACACACACAAGCCAACTGAAAAACACACAAGTATGTCATTGTTTTCAAACACAAAAATCAGCAGGGACGGCCATTAGAGACTCGGTCCTATGTACAGTGGCCTGATTTGATGAAAAAAGGGTGGGATGGAGACTTTTTGCCATTTCACCTGTTTGCTGACCCACATTTCTTCATTCTGAATTAGTGCCCCTCAAAGGGGTGTGTGATGGCATTGGGCTTGTATACATGCATACTTCTGAAGTCTGCATGTATACAAAACACTGTGGCGTTGAAAGTGGCCATAAAAAGTAGGCCACAAATTCTATGCAAGCACATTAAATAGAGGCGTATTGATGCACTGATGCAGATCAGCCTGATTCAGAAAAAAACAATCTTAAAATAAGACTTAATATACAGTGGGTACGGAAAGTATTCACACCCCCTTAAATTTTTCACTCTTTTTTATATTGCAGCCATTTTCTAAAATCATTTAAGTTTTTTTTTTTTCCTTATTAATGTACACACAGCACCCCATATTGACAGAAAAACACAGAATTGTTGACATTTTTGCAGATTTATTAAAAAAGAAATACTGAAATATCACATGGTCCTAAGTATTCAGACCCTTTGCTGTGACACTCATATATTTAACTCAGGTGCTGTCCATTTCTTCTGATCATCCTTGAGATGGTTCTACACCTTCATTTGAATCCAACTGTGTTTGATTATACTGATTGGACTAGAATAGGAAAGCCACACACGTAGCTTGCCCTGGCACCTCTTGTCTATATAAGATCTTACAGCTCACAGTGCATGTTAGAGCAAATGAGAATCATGAGGTCAAGGAACTGCCTGAAGAGCTCAGAGACAGAATTCAGTGGGCACCGGCCCCCCCACCAGATCTGGCCTAAGGTTACAAAAAAATTTCTGCTGCACTTAAGTTTCCTAATAGCACAGTGGCCTCCATAATCCTTAAATGGAAGACGTTTGGGATGACCAGAACCCTTCCTAGAGCTGGCTGTCCAGCCAAACTGAGCTATCGGGGGATTAGAGCCTTGGTGAGAGAGGTAAAGAAAACCCAAAGATCACTGTGGCTGAGCTAAAGAGATGCAGTCGGGAGATGGGAGAAAAATGTAGAAAGTCAACCATCACTGCAGCACCTCCACCAGTCAGGGCTTTATGGCAGAGCGGCCCGACGGAAGCCCCTCCTCCTAGTGCAATACACATGAGCCCGCTTGAGGTTGCTAAAAAACACCCTGAATGACTCCAAGATGGTGAGAAATAAGATTCTGTGGTCTGATGAGACCAAGAAAGAACTTTTGGGCCTTAATTCTAAGCGGTATGTGTGGAAAAACCAGGCACTGCTCATCACCTGTACAAAACAGTCCCAACAGTGAAGCATGGTGGAGGCAGCATCATGCTGTGGGGATGTTTTTCAGCTTCAGGGACAGGACGACTGGTTGCCATGCGCGTGGAAAGATGAATGCGGCCAAGTGCAGGGATATCCTGGATGAAAACTTTCTCCAGAGTGCTCAGGACCTCATACTGGGCCGAAGGTTTACCTTCCAACTAGACAATGACCCTAAGCACACAGCTATAATAACGAAGGAGTGGCTTCACAACATTTCTGTGACTGTTCTTGAATGGCCCAGTCAGAGCTCTGACTTAAACCCAATTGAGTATCTCTGGATAGACCTAAAAATGGCTGTCCACCACCGTTTTTACCATCCAACCTTACATAACTGGAGAGGATCTGCAAGTAGAGGAAATTGCAGAAGATCCCCAAATCGCGTTGTGAAAAACTTGTTTGCACTAATCTTTCCCAAAAAGACTCATGTCTGTATTAGATCAAAAGGGTGCTTCTACTAAATACTGAGCAAAGGGTCTGAATACTTAGGACCATGTGATATTTCAGTTTTTCTTTTTTAATAAATCTGCAAAAATGTCAACAATTCTGTGTTTTTCTGTCAATAATGGGGTGCTGTGTGTACATTATTTTACAACATTACTTAAATGATTTGTAGTCCCAACAAAAATAAAAAAAAAAAAAAAATTTGGTGCAATATAACAAAGAGTGAAAATTTTAAGGGGGTCTGAATACTTTCCGTACCCACTGTATATCGACCAGCATCTGACTTTTATCCTCACAAAGGCTTACCAATAACTGTTGTTTATTTTAATAGATTTTAAAATGGAGTTTATTCTCATGATGTCAAAGCTGCATTTTAGCAGCCATTACTCTAGTCACATGATTCTACAGAAACTGTTCTAATATACTGATTTGGTGCTCAAGAACAATTTCTTATTTTTAATCAATGTAGAAACCATGACATACTCTTGGTGCTTTCTAGTCTTCTCTGCAAATGTATGCCTGCCCTGCTCACCTGTGAATGCTTAGAACTTTCTAAGAACATATCAGAGGAAACATTCACTCTCTATAAACTAGAAACAACACGTCCAGACAAAATACTCCAAACCAGGTGACAAAAACACAACCTGCTTATTTTATAGGCAGTATCTGTTTGAGTCTTCATTGTAACCAAGAAATGGAGGATGGGCAGAAAAAAGAAGAAAATCAGGGAGCAAAAGAGAGAAAAAACATCTAATTGAAACACTAAGAGCTCGCTCTGTGAGAGAGAGAGGCAGGATAAAGCTTAATAATTGCATAATTATACCAGTCGATACCTGACACTGCGAATACAGCCACTTCTGCAGTCGTCAAATGAGTTCCACATAATTTAACCAAACACTGGGCAAAGACTGGGGCCCACAGATCAGTGCAAGCTACCGGAAAAACGTTCTCGCTCTCCTCCTTTCTTTCTCGCTTTCACAATTTCACTGTCGCATCTATACCTGTGGGTCTTTTTCTAGAGCGGTTTCACCCAGAGTATTTCTGTTCACCTCTGACTACAATCAGAACTTAGCACTTATGGTTTCATATATCTGTGTCAGGTTTGTAAGGAGATGTGTGCTTTCTTAACCATTTTGAATGAGAAATACAGCTTGTGCTATCTCTTCAACACCTGATTGCAAACAAGATTTTTACAGCTTCCAAAGAAAATGATGCAAAAACATGCCATGTCATGTTGATAGGGTGGTTGCTAGGGAGTTGCTATGCAGCTGCAAAGGTGTTATAAAAGGTCATTGGTGCATTGGCATGTGGTTGCTATGGTAACGTGAGTCACTACTACGGCGTTGCTTACCTGCCTTGCCCCAAGTCTCTATGATATTCTGGTCCATAGGGGTGCACAATTAATCAAAATAATACCGCAATTGCAACGTGGCTTAGTGCGATTAACAAACAGCGAAGGCTGTGATTTCATTAAATAAATGCACTGTGTGTTTCAGAGTGTAGTGTGACATGTTCTTTTACATAGAGTCATGAGCTGCTCATGATCCAGTTTTTTCAGCGTCTCAGAGCGGCTCGGTTCATGACATGTCAACCACCTTCTCAAACTTGTAATGAGAAGTGCTTATAAACCAGCTGTTGTCAAAGAAATTAAAGCTTTAAGGGCTCCCTGTGGTTTTCCACCACAATAAAAGCTTGGTTTGAACTTTTACAAATGAAGAAATGAAGACAGTTCTAAATATTAGCATAGTAATTTTATAGTGATACAGTAAAGTACAATCATTATTAATATATTTTTTTATATTATATTTTTATTTTTCTTTCTTTTTAGTGAAATATTACAATATAATATTTCTTGTTTTTGGTTGGTATTTTAATTTAATAATTATTATATATTATCATTTATTTTTTAAAGGGGGTCATATGATGCGATTTAAATTTTTCCTTTCTCTTTGGAGTGTTACATGGTGCATAAAGAAGATCTGTAAAGTTTGCAAAGACTAAAGTCTCAAATCCAAGAGATATTATTTATAAAAGTTAAGAATCAACCACACCCTCCTAAAACGGCTCATTCTAACAAGCCCCCACATATCTACATCACTATCTGGGAAAATTTGCATAAAGCCACCCAAATGTTCACGCAAACAAAGGCGGCGTAACTTTTATTCTCGCTGTAAGTAATTGTTTGTTGCCGCCGCAGCTTTTATGTGAAGCGCTGTGTGCTTCGTTTGTGAAAGCAAAACTACTTTGTTTGGCCTTCCAAAAGAGGATTATATCTGCTTTGTCATGCCTGGAGCTGATTTGTGCTGGTCGCTGAGGAAATACATCAACTTGCGTGTGTGACGCAAACCTGGACGAGCGGCGTCCATCCCGGGGTCGTCACTGTGGTTGCGCAAGAGCACGCCCGCCCGCCGCCCGCGTGCCGTGGTTCACCTTTAGCCCGCCATGTGTACAGACTATTGTTTGTGTTCCATGTTGAAAAGCGAAACTAACTTTGTTGCCTTCCAAAGAGACACGACTTAGAAATCAACTGTTCCAGAACACTTCAACTCAAATTTTCAGATGTGTGCAGCGCATTTTATGTTTTGACTGTT
The DNA here is from genome assembly GCA_018155175.1 of Sinocyclocheilus anophthalmus. Taxonomy (NCBI): domain Eukaryota; kingdom Metazoa; phylum Chordata; class Actinopteri; order Cypriniformes; family Cyprinidae; genus Sinocyclocheilus; species Sinocyclocheilus anophthalmus. Next base: position 173,203 of record JADLZN010007152.1, read on the forward strand.
TCCTGATCCTGGTAGAGTAAGACTACAATGCCGGCTGTTCTGACTCACAGACTGCAAGTACGTTTTTATATTTAAAGGATTTGCCACTGATGATTCAAACACGACTTTTGAGCAGTGTAGAGTAGTGCTTGTTGTTTGTCATTTCTCCTATCACAAATGCAGACATGGTTTTATGTTTATGCGGCGCGATGCAATGCAACTTGTAAAAAGACAGTATAAGTCATTATAATCCGTAATTATGTCCCCACGGATGCAACAAATGCCTAGTTATAATGTGTTTTAATGTTTTTGTCTCATCGCTCAGGCCGGACAGGGCATCACAATATGGTAAGGGCCGTAACATTTCTGTCACACGCTTGAGTAGGGATGGGTACCGAAACCCATTATTTAATCGGTCCCGGGGCTAAATTATGAAAGACCGGAGTATCGATAAACTCTGACGTTAACGGTTCTGCTATCGGTACTGGAAAAATGTATAAAACACACATACATTTATTATTGCTATATATACATTATCTTGCAAATTCTATCTCACCAGAGTCGCCAGCTGTTTTTCAAACATTTGTCTATGATGCATTTTTGCTATTTGCAATTCAGAAGCGAGATCGCGCTCACGCAGAGGAGCTTCAGCACGTGCAACATGAAAGCCCTGCTTGATTATGATAGAGGAGAGAACTAAACATTCAAACATCTGCTTACACTTTAGGCCTGTGGCTGTTTTATTAAGCTAATTTTATTTTTTTTATTTCGATTTTGGCTTCTAAGGATTATACAAAAGGTAACGCTATTAAAAACTAGCTGCGTTTCATATTGCGCAACTTCTTTCCCTTCACAGCCTAAAACCCAAACTTAACGTCAGAATCAGCTCAATCGGTGATTGTTGTAAGATGCCGTATTTACGGTTGCTAAATTGCGGGACGTGTTTGATAATAATAATAATGTTGAAAGCACAATCCGCACAAGAGATGCTGTTCCTCAGGCTGAAATGTGTGCTCGCGGCACGCTCCAAAACGGACAAACAAAATCACACTGAGCTTCGGGCGCATGTCCAAACGATCAAATACACACAAAAATGTCAAAATGGCCGGCTTAGAGAGTATTTACTTAAACACAGTTTATGTCTTATGTGGAGGAGAACAGTTGGGAGAAAATCCGATGTGTGATATTATATTGTCTTAAAGTGACAGACTGGCTCTTGGGCAATCAAAATGCAAATCTGCTCTTAATCCGAATAACGTTATAGTTTAATAAGCATTAATCTATCAATACATACACCGAAAACTATGCAGTGTTCATTTACATTTGATTACTTTTAGATTTATTTTGTAGGCTATTACATACCTGAACAGTAATGCTAGTAGAACTTCATGGAAAAATGACAGCACTGTTTATTTATTGTATTTGTCAGTTTGTTTCTTTGTTCATGTTCTTACTGTGTCTTATCTTATGTATAAAACACTAAAAATGGCTGCACACTGGTGCATTTACAAATTTGTTTTATATTCATTTCATTAAATATTTATTTTACATTTCAGAATATAAATCAATGTTAATTCAGCTCTTAATTTGTCATTTTATATATATAATATAATATATATATATATATACACACACAAAAAGTACCGATAGAGTACCGTTAAAGTACCGAATTGATAAGCAGTATCGGTAAGAGTAGTAATACCGTTAAAAACTTAACAATACCCATCCGACGCTTGAGGTATTCGGTCAATCATAATGCACTGGATAGCTGGCCAATCAAGAGCACACCTCTCTTTTCAGACCGATGAGCTTTGTAAAAATCGACCGCGTTTCAGAAAGGCGGGGCATAGAGTAGAAACAATAATGTACATTATTTGGAAAATATTGTTTTTTTTTTACCTTGTAACCGCATAAACACATTCATGCCACAATCACAAATAATGTTCTTTTTAGCACATTAATATGACCCCTTTAACACCATGTCAACAGCGGCTAGCTCCTGGCTAAAACAATAAATAATAAAAGTCATACAATTAACAAGAAGCTATATAAGACATTTAAGGTTATAGTAGACAAAAAAACTAAAATACATTCAGGTGATACTTTTTAAATATTTTAATATAATCATTAATTTTATTATTATTTTTGTTTGTTGCGGTAACCAATGAAATAAAAAATGTAATTGTAAATAATTTAAAATCAAATTTTTAATCAGAAAAAATCTCAAAAAATAAAAAAAATAAATAAAAAATAAGAATTTCAAAATCATTTAGCACTACCGATTGCTAGATATGACAAATGCAAGCCTTCTGGATTTTTTTCACCTGTTTAAATGCAAAAATTGTAAAAGTAAAAAAATACGTTCGAAAAGTATGTCAACTGCACAATTTGACTTATTCTCATTCATAGCTCAAACCATGCTTGATGAATTGCAAGCTGAAAAAACCGCAGTAGTGATGTGTGCCTTAGCAAGCACCACTAAATGAAGGAATTTTGCCATCCAAACACCCATATATCCACCAACCCCATCGCACACAACCCCTCTCTGATGCCCTTAATCCAGAGCGGCCCCTTTTAGTAAAGAAAAAAGCTGCGATTACAGGCGGTTTGGTGCTAAAAAGCCCCCCAAGACAACAGCCTCTCACAGGCTTTGTGCCTTGGTAATCAACAGCTGTACATTCACACAGCGGCTGCGGAGCCCGAGAGCGGCTGAATGGACGCAAATGCGTCCACTTTGTACATCTCTGCTTTAATCAAGCCTTTTCTATTCAGCAATCTGACCTTTTGTTCAAAACAGGATTATCACCTTTTTTTATTTATTTCAGTAACCCCCCACCCCAACCACCACCATCACATCCCCAAGCCAGTTACCAAGGGCAAAGCACATGACGAACATAATTGCAATAATTTGTTAAACGCCATGACAACCCACATTAGAATGGGGTAAATACAGGGGGTGCCACTTCGTGCCACACTCTCATTTTGCAGAAGACTCCAGGAGTCAGAACGGATGACAAGGAAGGAGAGAAGTGGGGGGGGGTGACCAAAGGGGGAAGGGAGGGAGACGAGAGGAAAGCATATTTGCTTTGTCTCTAAAGGGTGGTTTTATTGGTAATGGTGGTGGGCTGAAGGTGGAGGTGGCAGTGATTTCTTTCATGATTAATGCCTCGCCGGTGTTCCGTAGGAAACTCAACAAACACCGCTGACTTCCAATCTGTAACCATGTAAGCCGCGAGTCCTCCCCCACGCAGGCAGGCTTTCTCCCTCTATCTCTGCGAACAAACAACTCTATTTGAGCTCTCCCCTCAGCTGAAAGGAATCCTTAATTACACAATATCAGCCTCTTCATTGCTCCTAGTGTGGGAGGGGATGGCTGAGCTGTGTCCACTGAAGCCGGGCCTGAGCGAGGAGGAGGGGGCCGCATTCTCTACCAGCAGCTGTTTCACACATACTGACAAAAGAGCCAACACATGCACCGTCCCAGCGAGGGAGGTGGCTACATTCAGGCCGCTAATTGATTTTTCTGCACAGCACTGTGGGAGAATATACCCCCACAACTTTCAAGTCGGATTCATGAGTTTCCAGCATTCCAGAACTTCCCAGCTCGGCTAGAGAGTTCCAGAACCTGGCTCACTCATCTCGACTGGATGTGGCGTGCACTGATTACGGTTGTCGATCAAAACCCACAGCTGGGAAATTAGATACACAGAAGTATGCACGCTCTTAACGTAGGCCCAATATCTGCACACTTGTCACATCGCCAGGGCCTGTATTTCTGCCACGCTGCAAAGACACTGTGAATGAGCACAAAATTAAACCCATTTGCGACACAGCGGGAGGGGGACGGTAGCTGTTTGGAGCAACACTCAAAGGCGAAAGACCACATCTGAAATTCAATAAAGACAGGAAATAAACAAACAGCATGAGGAAGGTGAGCTCAAATTAACCCATGTTAGGTGCTCACGGAGTGGCCGGGAGGTGAAATGTGAATGTAGCAACGATTATTGCCATCAGATCATTTAAGACCAACTCATTAGGCAGACAGCTAATTCAAGTAGAGGATAAAGCCTCTTGGACAATAAACTTGATAATGTGTACCTGTAATGTTATTGTATAAAACACATTTGAAGGGAGGCACATGAACACAGATCTTCGACAAAAGCATTTGCAAATGATTATTTTGTCTTTTACAACATATAAGTTCGGTGAACTTTGACCTGTCAAGTTGTTGTTTTTTTTATGCATGATTTGCAGTGTTGTGGGAAGCAGGAGAAGTTGGTTTAACATTTTGAATTAGTTATTAGATGTATGCTGGCTATTATTTGGGGTACTGGGTCTACTGACAGATTGGTATCAAAAGACTAATAATTAGGGTTGGGAATCGAAAATCAAATCCGATTCCAGAATTGGATACTTAAGGTCAGGAATCGGATACTTGATGTCAAATTAAAATTTTGATTCTGCCTGTCGATTCATATGTGCTTTTTCTTTCTTCATCTGTGAGGACCAGACCTATCGATCTGCCAGGACCTTGCTCGCTAATCTATGCATTCCAAATTTTGGCTACATTTGCGATCAGAAGCCAAAAAAGCTAAGTATAATATCTGTGATAGCTAAACATGTTGCAAAAGAGGTGTCACCACCAACATGACAAAGCACTTGAATTTAATAGATCGTTAAAGATCGCGAACACAATTCAAACACCAACGTGATTCTATTCCTAAATTACAATGATTCGTCTGTTTCATTCCTCCATCTTTGACGTGTGCGATCAATGTTGTGATCACATGGTTCATCCGTGCAGTGTATGATCACACCAGTGTGATTTGAACATTTTAAATTTGCGTTCGCGCTGCCATTGACCTAAGGAGAGCAGCCGTCATTTATATGAATGAAACAGCTTCACAGTCTTTTCAGGGACACAGTATCATTATTTCTGTTACAATCATTCAAATCACAGAAGTACTGGGATAAAAGTGTATAGTTCAGTTATAAACTGTGTACGATGTGTATGGTAGCGGTTAAAATAGAGTAAATCACTTTTTGAAAGTAATTTGATACTTCAAATTAAGATTTATCGATTACATTGTTACGCCAGTAGGTGGCGAAAAGGGGCTGTCAAAATGTATTTGTCTTTGAATCATACAAGAGATTCGTTCAAGAACGATGATTTATCCAGTAATGAAACAAGTACATCTTAAGTGAGTCTTTTAATCATTAATTCATAAATTACATTCCTGTTGTAGCCTGTTGATTTTTGTTCATGGTATTCAGCTCCACTAAATGGTTTGCAAAAAAGAGACAGGATAAATGTTTGATATTCTTCTTAATAGTGGTTACACGGATCGTAGTTATCCGTGATCTGTACGGACCAAGCCCACACATTCAAAATTTAACCATAATACAGTGGGGAAAAAAAGTATTTAGTCAGCCACCAATTGTGCAAGTTCTCCCACTTAAAAAATGAGAGGCCAATGTAATTTCATCATAGGTATACCTCACTATGCGAACAAAATTAAGACAAACCAGAAAAAATCACATTGTAGGATTTTTAAGAATTTATTTGCAATTTATGGTGGAAAATAAGTATTTGGTCATAACAAAATTTCATCTCAATACTTTGTCATATACCCTTTGTTGGCAATGACAGAGGTCAAACGTTTTCTGTGAATCTTCACAAGGTTTTCACACACTGTTGCTGGTATTTTGGCCCTTTCCTCCATGCAGATCTCCTCTAGAGCATTAATGTTTTGGGGCTGTCGCTGGGCATCATGGATTTTCAACTCCCTCCAAAGAGTTTCTATGGGGTTGAGATCTGGAGACATGCTAGGCCACTCCAGGACCTTGAAATGCTTCTTACAAGCCACTCCTTCGTTGCCCGTGCGGTGTGTTTGGGATCTTTGTCATGCTGAAAGACCCAGCCACGTTCCATCTTCAATGCCCTTGCTGATGGAAGGATGTTTTCACTCAAAATCTCATGATACAAGGCCCCATTCATTCTTTCGTTTACACGGATCAGTCGTCCCGGTCCCTTTGCAGAAAAACAGCCCCAAAGCATGATGTTTCCACCCCATGCTTCACAGTAGGTATGGTGATCTTTGGATGCAACTCAGCATTCTTTCTCCTACAAACACGACAGTTTTTTTTACCAAAAAGTTATATTTTGGTTTCATCTGACCATATGACATTCTGCCAATCCTCTTCTGGATCATCCAAATGCTCTCTAGCAACTTCAGACGGGGCCTGGACATGAAAAAAAAAAAAAAAACAAAAAAAAAAAAATACTGGCTTAGCAGGGGGACACGTCTGGCACTGCCTGGATTTGAGTCCCTGGCGGCGCAGTGTGTTACTGAGGGTAGCCTTTGTTACTTTGGTCCTAGCTCTCTGCAGGTCATTCACTAGGTCCCACTGTGTGGTTCTGGGATTTTTGCTCCCAGTTCTTGTGATCATTTTGACCCCACGGGGTGAGATCTTGTGTGGAGCCTCAGATCGAGGGAGATTATCAGTGGTTTTTTATGTCTTCCATTTTCTAATAATTGCTTCTACAGTTGATTTCTTCACACCAAGCTGTTTACCTATTGCAGATTCAGTCTTCCCGGCCTGGTGCAGGTCTACAATTGTGTTTCTGGTGTCCTTTGACAGCTCTTTGGTCTTGGCTATGGTGGAGTTTGGAGTGTTACTGTTTGAGGTTGTGGACAGGTGTCCTTTATACTGATAACGAGTTCAAACAGATGCCCCTTAATACAGGTAACGAGTGAGGACAGAGGAGCCTCTTAAAGAAGAAAGTTACAGGTCTGTGAGAGCCAGAAATCGTGCTTGTTTGTAGGTGACCAAATACTTATTTACCGAGGAATTTACCAATTAATTCTTTAAATCCTACAATGTGATTTTCTGGATTTTTTTTTTCTCTCATAGTTGAGGTATACCTTTGTTGAAAATTACAGGCCTCTCTCATTTTTTTTAAGTGGGAGAACTTGCACAATTGTGGCTGACTAAATACTTTTTTGCCACACTGTAAGTAAACATAGTATAATTTATCATTTAGTTCGTATTTACACAGCAAGCCGAATTTGAAAAACATCCAGAGAGAAAAGTGCGCACACGTGTTTCAGACGGCGTGCGAACACCGAACTGAATCCTCTTCTGAATCCTCTGAACAGACACATGCACATAACATTATGACAAAATACCAATCTCGACAATCATTCAGGTAAACGCAGTCGGTTATGTCTCAAGTGAATGAAAACAGCTGAGAAAGAAATCTGATGTGAGGTGTATCATTATATCGGATCCTCCTCGTCTTAAGGCAGTGTTTCTCAACCCTGGTCCTGGGCGCCCCCCAGCATTGCACATTTTGTGTGTCTCCCTAATCAAACACACAGTGTTGGGGGGGCACTCAGGACCAGGGCTGAGAAACACTGTCTTAAAGGGACAGCGGCCTATAAATACTGCTGCTGTCATTAATGATCATCAAACAGCTGTGATAAAAATCTATATTTAATTTACAGTGAACACTATGCAGTGTTATTTTCCCTAATTATTACATTTCTTTATTTGAATACTACCAACCTTATTTTGTTTGTAACATATTCTGTTGTATTTATCTTTGCTTGTAATTTGTGTTTTTGTTCTTATTTTTACTGGCTGTTCTTTTGTCTCTTTAATCATGTTTAAACTTTTAGTTAATCTAGTAGTATTTGCTGTGGTATCAAAGAAGTACTTCGCTTTAAGCAAGTTAAATTGAAATATTTTTCTTTTCTTGCTGATCCAAAAAATGATCAGATCCGTGGGTCAAAAACCATAATGTGATCCGAACCGTGAGACTTGTGATCCGTTAGACCACTATTATTTAATCACATTGGAATCGAAAAGAATCGGAACCCCCCCTCCCCCTCGGATCAAATTCAAACAATACCCACCCAAATAATAATAAATCTTATTATTTAATATTACTACTGCCATGTAAATACTACTACTACTACATTACATACCGTAAAGTATTATTATAATACATTTTTAGTATGTATATGTATGTATAATGTAGTATAATGCAGTTGAAAAAACAAATAATTATATATGTGACCTATAGTTTTTTTTACGGACTTTTTTTTTTTCTTCTAATTGTGCAAATATATGTTTTTGTGTACACCACATAACATATAATCGGAATTAGAAAGAGAAAAAAAAGTCAGTATCAAAAAACTATAGGTCACTGTCTGACACATTTGTGTGAATTTTTCTCCGCTTGCAAATAGTTTTATTAGTTTACCGTAGTGTTGTCACGGTACAAATTTCGGTACCAAAGCAAAACACAAAACCATGCTAATTAAAAAATGTGACTGCTTTAATTTAATCCAAAATGTGTACATATTTAATTTTAAGGGGCTTTTGAAAACCTTCTAGAGTTATTCAGCCAAGAATAACAACGAAGTTAGCTAAAAAAAAAAAGCCCAGAACTGCTTTTCTGACTGATATGACACAATGTTAACCATTTGTACATTCTCTAACACGCATATTTTAGATTCACAATTCATTTCAAATCCTTTGGTGTGTAAAAATAGTAAATATCATCATTTCCTCCTGTTTTTTTTACCCTAATAAAAGTTATAGGAACATTAAATAGTTAAAGAAACTTCATACTACTGCTCATTATATTAATTGTTAAAATATTAAATACATGTATCAGACCTTTTATCCAAAGCGACTTACAGTGCATTCAACATAATACATTTTTTACCAGTATGTGTGTTCCCTGAGAATCTAACCCACGATCTTTTGTGCTGCTAATGCAATGTTCTACCACTGAGCCACAGGAACACTATATTAGCACCTATGCTAACGATTAACAACTCTAATAACAGCATTCATTTCAATCCAACATTCAAATTAAAATATTAAATAATATTCATAACATAAGCGGCGTTTCCCACAGACTTGCACTCTATTGGAGCATAATGCAATTCATTTTCGCCACAGGAGCCTTTAAATCGGGGAGAGATAGATGTTTCCATCCCCCCAGTAACGCTGTAAGCAAATAACACGCACTCACAACCGGCCAGGCATAACACAAATGAAATGAAAATGACGTCCTGATTTGCTGAAGACATGTCCGGTTTCCTTCAGAATACAGGTGCATCTCAATAAATTAGAATAGAAGTCGTGGAAAAGTTCATTTATTTCAGTAATTCAACTCAATTGTGAAACTCGTGTATGACATAAATTCAATGCACACGCCTGAAGTAGTTTAATTCGTTGGTTCTTTTAATTGTGAGGATTTTGGCTCACATTTTACAAAAACCCACCAATTCACTTTCTCAACAAATTAGAATATGGTGACATTGCCAATCAGCTAATCAACTCAAAACATTTGCAAAGGTTTCCTGAGCCTTCAAAATCTCATTTTGGTTCACTAGGCTACACAATTATTGGGAAGGCTGCTGATCTGACAGTTGTCTAGAAGGCAATCATTGACACCCTTCACAATTTGTAAGCCACAAACATTCATTGCCAAGAAGCTGGCTGTTCACAGAGTGCTGCATCCAAGCATGTTAACAATGTTGAGTGGAAGGAAAAAGTGTGGAAGCAAAAGATGCACAACCAACCGAGAGAACCCAGCCTTATGAGGATTGTCAAGCAAAAACGATTCAAGAATTTGAGTGAACTTCACAAGGAATGGACTGAGGCTGGGTCAAGGCATCAAGAGCCACCACACAAAGACGTGTCGAGGAATTTGGCTACAGTTGTTGTATTCCTCTTTTTAAGCCACTCCTGAATCACAGACAACGTCAGAGGTGTCTTACGTTGGCTAAGGAGAAGAAGAACTGGACTGCTGCCCATGTCCAAAGTCCTCTTTCAGATGAGAGCAAGTTTTGTATTTCATTTGGAAACCAAGGTCCTGGAGTCTGGAGGAAGAGTGGAGAGGCACAGAAATTTTGCTTGAAGTTCAGTGTTAAGTTTCCATAGTCTGTGATGAGTTGGGGTGCAATGTCAGCTGCTGGTTTTGGTCCATTGTGTTTTTTGAAAACCAACGTAACTGCACCCGTTTACCAATACATTTTGGCGCACTTCATGCTTCCTTCTGCTGACCAGCATTTTGAAGATGCTGATTTCATTTTCCAGCAGGATTGGCACCTGCCCACACTGCCAAAAGCAGCAAAAGTTGGTTAAATGACCATGGTGTTGTGTGCTTGACTGGCCAGCAAACTCACCAGACCTTAACCCCATAGAGAATCTATGGGGTATTGTTAAGAGGAAGATGAGAGACACCAGACCAACAATGCAGATGATCTGAAGGCTATTGTCAAAGAAACCTGGGCTTCCATACCTCCTCAGCAGTGCCACAAACTGATCACAACCCCATGCCGAATTGAGGCAGTAATTAAAGCAAAGGACCCCTACCAAGTTTTGAGTACATGTACAGTAAATGAACATTTTTCCAGAAGGCCAACAATTCACTAAACTTTTTTTTTATTGGTCTTATGAAGTAATAATTTGTTGAGATAGTAAATTAATGGGTTTTTGTTAAATGTGAGCCAAAAATCCTCACAATTAAAAGAACCAAATACTTAAACTACATCAGTCTGTGTGCACTGAATTTATTTAATACACCAGTTTCACAATTTGAGTTGAATTACTGAATAAATGAACTTTTCCACGACATTCTATTTATTGAGATGCATCGACAGGGATTAAAACACCTTGCCCTGGGTTTCGGGGGGGGGGGGACTTTGACACGTGCAGTGCTCATGTTTATTCAACGAGGTCAAAGCCTTTTGGAAAATCTATTTGTGGCGGTCAGTTTTGATATTGTGGCGGGCCGCCACAAATAAATCAATGTATGGGAAACACAAGATCTAAATATTAAAAATTGTAATGAAACTTAGCTGCTTGAACTCTTTCATTTGATCTGGGTGTCTGTCTTTAAAGTGTTTTGTTAGTTTGGTGTGTTTCCTCCTTTTGATGTCACCACGTCTCAGTGCTTTTATGAAGAGAGCGCATCAAGAACCGGGTTGACCGGGTACTCGGTACCACCGGTACTTAAAAAAAACCTGGTACCGTAACGTTTTCATTTTTTTAGTATTGACTTGGTACCGAAGTATCGGGTCTTTTGACAACACTACTTACATGTCTACTTATTATACACCTCGACCACCTACAACACGCAGTGGGGCCAATCTGCACCAAATGGTGCATTACGATAAGCATTTATTCATACTCACACTGTAGTATCTCCTGATGTGGCGGCGAATGTCCAGTAGCAGTTTGTTGCTAATTTGGACAGGATGCTCCATTGGGCTGCCCCGACAAGGGATATGGCAGCAATTCTTCAGGCTGGGCTGTAAAGTGCTCCCCTGGAAACAAACAAATTCACTTTTAACACAGCATTTGATCACGACACATAATCTCCCACACACATACAAAAAAACAACATAATCAGGGCATTTATCCCGTTGACTGGCATTGCCCAAAGAAGTTTTTAAAGGCTATTAGACCTGACCTATTAGACATTCAAACATACAAAAAATATACTGTCAATGCCCTCGGACCAAGGCTCTAGGGTATCCAGGTTGGGAAAAGAAACACACAGGAGCAAAAATGGCACTGCATTAAGCTCTCAGCTGTGTATCTGGGTGACAGCAAGTAACAAATGCCATACTGCGCAGATGATTTGCAAGCTTTGCCAGCTTTTCTACATCTAAAAGGCCCCAGACCTCCCATTGAGAAACAGTGGCAACAATTGTAGTTAAACAGTGGATAAAAAATACTGTAGCCTGATATCCCTTCAATCTAAACTCACATGGGCACTTGCAGAGCTGTTTATGGTGTTCATTATGCCTCAAATAAGCTGAAGGAGCGAGTGTGTGTGCGGCTAATGCGTCAGCACACTTGCTCAAGCTCACCGTCTCACACAAACACATCACTCTTGCTTTTATGGTACGGCGGTGGTGAAGCGCCATTCAATTCACTCTCCGGTAGTCGCTGCGAGCCATTAGCGTTTTTATGATCTTTACATCTCTCACTGAGCACCACTTTAAGGGGGAACCATGTGTCTATGCAAATACCGTCTCTAGTACTGTCTGTTTGCATTCCTGTTGTCCTCCTCCCTCTCTCCACGGCCGGCTCTGATAAGAGAACGATCTGCAGTGACTGAGTCAAGGCTGTTCTTTCAAGCCTTCCTTTCATCAGTGCACTCCCTTTAACCAGGCCTCCGCTATATTCCTGTACTCCTAATCGGTAGTATATATAACAAGCGTGTTTATTCATCAACATAACATACACGTTGTGCCACAAGCTTTTACAGTGTACACTGCATATGGATATTTGTAAAAACACCATTAGAGCTTAGTCAGGGTAGATGCCATACTGAATTTGAAAACAAGGCTGTGAGAGATACAAGTATAGTCTGTTCATTGGCTTCAGTGTTTCCTGAGCTACTATTCACAAGTGCCACTGTTTCGCAGATGAATCTGCGGCACTATGGTTAAATATTTATAAATGAGCACTAGGAGTGGAATGGTTCAAGTTACTCAAGGTTCAGTTTGTATCATGGTTTCAGAGTCACGGTTTCGGTACGGTTCGGTATGTTTAGAGAAAAAAAGGACTATATTGTCAAATTAAAAATAAAGAAAATAAGAACAAATTATCTAATTACAAGCAACAGAACAAATAAATACAACCGAGCAAAGATACAAATAAAATAAACAGTGCTTTTCAGTTTTAACAATTTTTAGGTACAGAAATTGAATAAAGTAATCACGAAAATACACTGCATATTCTTCACTGTGTAAATTAAATATATATTTCTTCTTTTTAAAGTTACAAAAGTGATTTAGTCAAGTGCAGTGAGATTTTTTTTCTTTTGTTGTTTGATTAACATTAAGAAGTGCGGTTACTTTAAGACAATGCAAGGATCCAGTACACTGATACTGTACGTTCAACCGACTATGTCTGCTAGGATACTCACCAAGACAGGCATGTTGACAATTTTTGTGTGAATTTGTCCTTTCAAGCATGACTTGAAAACGAACTCAATATTTGCACTCATTCTGAGACACGGGTTTGGCGCTTCAGATGAGCGCACACACAAATCTTTTCAGGCGCGCGTATCATTCTCTGGTCGTCATGGCTCTTTAATATTTAAACTGCAAGCTTAATGATTTATTTAAACTGCTGTCAGGGGCCGTTCTCGTACGTCTGCTATTTACATACGAGATGACATGTCCCATCCAAGATGATATCATCGCGCTATCAGGATCTGGCTAATTTGGTTTTCTTCGAACGCACGACCTGTGTTGATGATTCGTAATGGGCTGGATGAGTTACTGAGATAATTGTGCGTTCAGGGTGTGGTTTAAAAGGGCTATTTATCCGATACTCGAACCCCGACCCGCTCGCATCGCGATTCTGGCGTTAAGACAGCAACGTATGACTCATATAATTACAAAGACACCTGACAACTGACAATTTGTGACTTTTTATAAGGAACGCCAAGCGAACAAAACTACCTAAATGTTATAAATATAAATGAATGTTCCACGTGTTTTTTTTTTTTTTTTTTACATGATTCCCAATTTTTTATATTCACGATTTCTAATATTTTTTTTACAGGCTTTACATTTTTATTTCAATGTAGTAATTAGCAATTCATTTAATTTTATATTTGAACAGATTTGTTACGTGACAACATTAATTAAAGTGTCTTAAGATCATGTTATCTGCACCATATAGCGTTCACCACTCAAATTAATGCACGACTCTACATTATCTGTATAGCATGTGTGTAAGACTCGAATACAATTATGAAGTAATAATTTTATGACGAATAAATCTTTCAGTGAGTAAAACTGGCTGTGTCTATAGTATAAAATACTACACAACATTATTATATTATCTTCAAATTATTTTTTAAATGACTATTATTTCAAATTATTGTCCCTGGATCAGTAGGGTACTATTGTAATAAAGTAGCGGTGGTAGTGGACAGATTTTAAGAATCAATTCTGCTTAAAAAGATGCAATTTAATCCTGTTTACATGAAATAAGCCTGCTCCCGAGCAGGTTTAAGCTTACGGACCTGTTGCTATGACAGCATCTCCGGGATGAGCTTCGAAGAACCAAACTATCCAAGATCATGCCAAATCGTCAACAATCAAATCCAGCTAACGGAGTTAGCGACGTACGAAGAACGGGCCCCAGTTCTCACATTGTGCGTGCGCACTCGCTATCAGCACCCGGGTGATGACGGCATAAATGCTCATATTCCAGCATACGGCACTCGCATTGAACAAAGAGTAACAGGTTTGTCCACGTTGTTGTTGTTATGTATTGGGAAGCCAGAATGTGTATCCATTGACAGAAACATACATTAGCTTAACTGTTTTATGTGTTGTTATTTTTAACAAACCATTTTACAGATGCGTTATCATTTTTATGCTGAACCACGATGCAAGTGCGTGCCGAACCTTGGGTGGAGAACCGTACAGTTTGATTTTTACCGAGAACCGTTCCACCCCTAATGAGCACACAGGGCTGCCCAATCTGTGAACAACACCTCAGTTGTGTTTTCTTAAAGGTGGGGTAAGCAATTTTTCAAAAACGCTTTAGAAAACTGATTCGGGCCGAGTAGCAAAACAAAATTGTAGCCAATCAGCAGTAAGTGGCGTGTCTACTCAAGATGTGGAGGAGAGAGCTTTCAGTGCACATGACGGACATTAGCCGAGCCAAGCGACAGAAAGATAGAGATGGCGGATAAAAAAACAAGAGGAAAACGTCTGCGGAACAAAAGAAGGGTTAAGGCAATAAGGCAAGAAGTAGGACCTGTGTAAATATCGGATCAGCTTTCCAGCACTGGAGAGAACTCGAGGAGCGGAAGGCCTGCGGTCGGACGCCGAGGTTGCTTTGTTTCTTTGTAACACCGTGTCTGTGCCACAACAGCTAACGTCTGTCTAGTACACTGGACGCGACAAAACAACTGTTGAAAATCATTGGAAATTTGTGTCAATACGTCATGAATAAAACGCAGCAGCAGTTTTCTGTCAGGGATTTATCGTGTCGTGCCGCATGCAATGTAGACCATAGATATGTATATATATACAGTGGTGTGACAGCATCATCACTGATTTAATCGTCCCATAGTATTTTTTCACGGCCGCGCACTCGTTCCAGTGTAAAATGGTGTCCCATTGTTTGCTTTGTTCACAAACTAAAATCGTGCCTGGTTGCATACGTAGTGTGGGGTAGGGGTGTTGTTTGTTTTGGTGATTTCAAATGTCCACATTGGTTACCAGAAATCACTTACCCCACCTTTAATGACCTCATTGCCTGGCGATCAACACAACAGTCTGACTAATGGACCGAATCAGTCAGAACTCCTTCCTTACTGACACCAATACCTATTTGGTCACTGACCCTCTGATATAAACCAAATCGAACTGAACAGAGAATGTAGAAACTACAAACCAGAGTGTAATATGTTGGAAAAAACAAAACAAAAATAAATAAATAATAAACAAAACGTCATTAAATTGGACTTGTATTAGATAAATATCTGCAAAAAGTTCAAATTTTTTTGGGTGGTATGTTAATGACTAAATAAATTATGGTTGTTTTATCAAAAGCGTTATTACAATTGTGTCATTTTTTTTATGAGTAATGTGGAACGCAATTATCTAAGATCCATACTGCATAGAGTCTCTGCTGACAAAAGGATAGGGAAAAAGGGGGACTGACCCTGAAATGTCATTTTTTGCAACAAGTTGTTTTTGATTACTGGGTTTCCAGTGCCATCTGCTCAAAAACACCCCTGTAGGAATCTCTCTCACACTCCTGACACACGCAAACACTAAATCCATGTTCCTAAACATAATGAGCGAACAACACAAACAAAAAAACTAAGTTTTTACAATCTATTGATCAGTCTGTAACCCATTCAATCCTTGTTTTCATTCATGTTAGTTTAAATATGGTGTTTACCCTTAGTAAAGTCCATTAGGGATTGTAACGCCTGTTTATGTTATAGTGCACATAAATGCCAACCAGTTTTTTTCCAGAATTCTTAGTTTTCCCTGGCTGTAGCATTCAAAATCTCCAATCAGCTAGGAGGACAGAGATCAGCCCAGTGGAGAGGGGGGTCAATGTCACTTTTTATGAGTCTCGGACAAGAGAAAGCTGTGCGTGAGCATGTGTGTGTGCACGGCCCCTTAATTAGAGGCAGATTACACATGCTCCTCTAGCCCCCGCTGACCTCGGCCTGAAGTATGACAGACATCCTGTGTACTGATGAGCTCCAGGAACATACCCCGGCAAAACCTCTCTCCCCCTGCCCAGCTCTGCCAAGCCTCTATAAATAAAGTGTGTGGCTCTGAAATTAATAGGCCGGGTAAAAGCCTGAAGCAAAGGAAGTAATCACCTGCGCAGCTCAAATTTATTGTTGCTTGTCATTACACAATATTTAACAGGAAGTTAAGGTAGGACGCAATTGAATGGTGAGAAATGCATGAATCGGGATGGACTGCTTGGCATTTTGCTCACTGATAAGATCAGGTCTGCTAATGGATGTGAATATGAGGGCTGATAACTCACCGCTCCTTCAAACACGCTGTCGTAGATGTTTTCGGTACCACAGTCAGGGCAAGTGAAACTAAACCTCTCGCAATCACGGTAGCGCTCTTCGTCAGTGAGCTGGGCCGGAGCGCCCAGAAAATTGTCCCCTTCATCCTCACGTTGCTGCTGCTGTTGAGCTCGAAAGTGACTTGGGTCGATCCCTGGACAAGTAGGTAAAGAAAAGTTCAAGTTGTGAATCTCTCTCTTTTTTTAAAAAAAAACACTCAAACTACAAGCTGCACATTTAGCATCAAATAGCGAAAGAAATAACAGTAAATAAATACAAAAAAAAGTCAGCAGTGCAAGCTTGAGATGCTTTAGGTGGAAATGTACTTCTGGTGTGTTGGCGATAAAGCCATGCAGGCTCAGACTTCCCCACGGATGTATTTATGGACAGTGGAAAGACGGTGATGGAAAGAGGGGTAAAGGGAAAAGCTGAAAGAGGATAGAGGGACAGAAAGAAAGAGAAGATGGCACGGCTGCAGGAGGCAAGAGGAGGGAGACTAGCTAACGATAAGAATAAACTGGAAACATAATAAGGGGAAAGAGGAGGGGTAGAGAAAGTGCAGCTATCCGATTTTTCCCAGGCAGCTGAGATCATCAAATCATTAAGAGACAGCAGCTGAATCTCCATTTAATCCCCCCAGGTGACACTGAACACTACTAGAGCACGGAAAAACAGCCTACGTCCCCCTGGGTAATTTGGCTAAGTGAATAAATGAGCACATAAGTAAGTGTTGACTATGAGACTTCAAGGATTAACCAGCGTCTCTGAGGATCCAAACCCACTGACGCCCGAGTGCTGCTGCCATCTACAGGTAAACATGCGGCATGTCACACACACTCACACACATCTGCGGCCAAGGGAACACGGTGGTGCGTGAGGAATGGACACAGAATGTTGTGTGTATTATGAGACTTTTTTACATGACTATGCAAGTAGAAGTTGACTGGGATATTCTGGACGTGAAGGTGGCGTAAATGTGTTGCTAATTGTCAAGTAATTAAGGAAACCAGCTACTTGGTTCTGGTGACACGGTGGCTAGATTGAATTAGTGTCTGAGTTTTGGACCCAAATGCAGGATACCAAACTACCAGGGTCTGTTGTCATGGAGACAGAGTGGCAGGGTTCATACACTTTTTAAAGAAACTGAATTTCCATCTGGGGGGTAAATGGGATCTCAGCTGCTAGGTAAAAGAAAACAATATATCCACCTTATTTTTCCCGTAAAAGCGGGAAAAACCATTTGTAAATTAAAATTTTCTGGCTTCCGGTGTCATTCGCTTCCACTGGTGTGTCTTACCATATTATTTTAATGTATTATCTTCATTATGAACACACTGGTTTGTAGTGCAAACAGTTTGACCATTTACTACACTTTGTTACTCTTCTCGTTATTTCCCTACAGCCACTAATGAACCGTAAGTCTCGCGGATTCACAAACGTTGAAAAATAAGGTGGATATACTTGATATTTTTAAATGCTCCAAAATTAACATGTTTACAAAGCATCTAAACATATAACATTAATCTAAAAAAATAATACATTTAAGAATAAAATAGATTAGAAATTAAAATTAATTAATGGTTTGTTTTCAACTTAGAACGTCAGTTAAATTATGTTCAGACAACATTTTTATTAAATAAAAATAAATGTCTGAAATTAAAATACATGAAATGAAATGAACTAAATAATGGGTTAGTTAATTTTCAAAACACAAATATGTTCAGATGTGTTCAGATGCCACGTTTACAGTGAGGTGGAAAAACTTAAAAAAACAATGAGTATTGGAATATAGGCTGCTCTTCATGGCAAAAAAAAAAAAAAAGAGGGAAAAAGGGAACTGATCCTAATCAGAGGCCTTTCTGGCGAAAATAGAAGTGGCAGTGTGGATGTGATCCAAACAGATAGTCTCACCTAACCATGTAGCAATAAGCACTGCATCAATGCCTTCAATAGGCTCACAGATTCGGCCCACCACAGGGTGCACCTGCTGGGACAGGTAATACTGTGTGTCCAGGCTGAGTCCCGGCTGTTTCTGTAGCTGTTCCAGGGCATAAGCTCTCTGACTGGCTGCCAGGTTTGAACCGTCCTAATAGAAGAAAGCACAGGCAGCGGGGGAATGTTAGTGTGGGTTTACTGACAATTTTTTAGAGTCAGAAGTACAAATACACTGGTCACTCACCTGACAGATGACATAAGAAACAGTGTCACCCGCTTTAACCTTCTTCCCACCCTGGGAGTTGATCCAGAGGGCAACATGGACGTGGGGGAGACTCTTCTTGTCAGGGTAGTCCTGAGGATCCTTTGTCAGTGACTTAAAAGAAAAAAACAAAAACAAAAAACTTATTCCCTTGAACAAAACTTAATGACACCCATGAAATATTGTACTCATGACCTTAAAAAAATCAGTTATTTAAATTGTTTAAAATATTAAAATTAATTAAAAAATAAACGTATGATTCACATAATACATTTATGAAGTTACAGCCCTAAAATATTTTTGTTTCAAATAAAAGCTGTTCTTTTAACATTTTATATTCCAAGAATCCTGAAAAATGTATCATTACCATGAAAATATTAAGAGGCACAACGATTTAAGATGTATTACTTTGATAATAATAACAAATGTTTCATGAGCAGCAAATCAGCATATTAAATGAATTCTGAGGATCATGTGACACTGAAGACTGGAGGTAATGAATGCTGAAAAGTCAGCTTGCCATCAGAGGAATAAATAACATTTTAAAATATTTAAAAACAGAAAAGTTATTTAGATTGCAATAGTTCACATATTTACTGTTGTTTTTTTTTTTGTTTTTTTACAGACCCCAAACGTTGAACAGTATATATACACAAGCAATTTTAGTAACAACACAATTTCCATAACACCATTTGTTAATTTTGTTTTTAATTTTGAGCAGGTAAGTTTCCAATCTTTTGACTAATAAATGTAGATATTTTTATTATACATAACTGAACTAATCAGTGAAAAGCCTGTTTCTAATTCAGTATTTTACCTTGTGTATCTCAAACATGTTGAGTGGAATACTGCCATTGGCCACCTTCTCTCCAACCTCAATCAGATGTTTCTGAATGTTCTCTACAATGGTGTCACGGTTCTGGTCTGACAAAATTTGACCAATCACATAACTAGATGAAAGGGAAAAGGATCATATAAATCACAACTGTATTACAAAAGACTATATACAGTAGATCAAGATTACTACTACATTATTGTCTTTATAAATGACTGATGGGGTTAATTATCTGGAGGTCACTGCACTGACTTGCCACACTCTTTGGCCAGATCACACCAGTCTCTGCGCACAATGTCCAGGCCTTTGAGCTCTTGCTTGGTGGTGTATTTGCCATCTCCCTGAGGTTCAACCAACAGTGCCGCGTATTTCTTCTTCTTCAGCAGCAGAAGGGACTTAAACACGCCATCAATGTCAATCTCCAGAAGCTTATAGAGTTTATTCACCTCGCTTTTCACCTACGCACAGACACATTTATTCAATTGCTGAATGGTTGGTTTAATTCTCTTCTGACTGTCAGTGATGTCTCAATCATTAATGTCAGACATATTCGAGCTTTAAAAATCCAATAATGCATTTTTCTGTGAGACGTGCAGAAACCTCCACCTCCCTTCCCCCCAAAAACCTTACCTTGTTTCCCAGTTTGAAGACCTCCTCCAGATTGGTGCTGTTGGTGTTGATCATGATGGAGTCGGTATCCCCGTATATGACCTCTAGATTCATCTGAGGGAGAAACGTAAACCGTCAAACCCACGCACGGCTTACAAATAACAAACACAGCAAGTGCCGCTTAATTATTACTGTAACGTACACCAATCATGACTCACCCTCTGCACCATTTCTTTGGTGTGCATCAAAATCTGCAGGAGACAAAAGACTGCATGTCACTCGGGAAACACAAACACTAAACACAGCAAGTGGAGAACAATATCAATTTCAAATCGGTCAAACTGGAACATCAAACAAACCCACTCACTTTAGAGAATACACATTTATCAGCAAGAAATACTATGGGGAAAAAAGGCACATGCGTAAACTCAAACGCACGAACATGAGGACTCGCACATGCAAAACACACAAAGAATTTAATTAGCAAATCTATTCAGTAATTCAACATTTATCAAAGGGGGAGAGAAAAGGCCTCTGTGATTTGCTTCTAAATGGAGGATAATTGGCTAAGAGGTCTATTAGCTGCACTGAAATGGGGCTCCAAACCCACACACAAGCAGAGTCATTATAAGGCCTAATAGTCTTAAATCGCCTCTGGACTGCATGACGAGAAAAAGAGAGAGTGAGAAAAGGGGAGGGCTGTCCAGCTGCAGAGGGAGACCCATGTAAACCACAGCTGTCAGAGAAAAATAAAGAGACAGACAAAAGGAAAAAATGAAAGGCAGACAGAGGGAGGTAGAAGTGTAGCGCAAAGGGAAAAAAAGAATACATAAAAGAGGCAAAAGTAAAAATAAACAGAGGCTAAAAAAGGAACAAAAGGGCTTAGTGGTTAGTCATGGTGCTAATTTGGGAAAAAACGGTTCAAATCACAGCTCCAACTGAGTGTATTTATGTGTCACTTTCTTATTACGATCAACATTTAGGTAAAAAAAAAAAAAGGTTTAACAGAAATGAAATTCCTGTAATTTAAACAAATGCCTACACTCCTAGTTGGGCCGATAGACGATGGCATCGTCCATCGCCGATGACTGATAGACATCACGATGTTGAGCCGACATCGTGACCATTTAAGACATCTTGCATATTAAAAGTACCATTAAAAAAAAAATCTTACTCACCGCCAAGACTTTTGAAATGTATGTCCTTAATTTATTACCGAAAATAAAAAAACTGAAACAAAACACACATATATGTCACAAATACTGTTACACTATCTCCTAACACCCACAATTATTGTCTGGGTGTTTTGAACATGCACAGATAAATTTGTATTCTATTACAATGTATATTCTAAATAAGCATTTACTATGATAAAAATGTAAAGGAATATAGGCGTATAACTCTCATATTTGGAATTCTCAAAACCGAAATTTTGGCTTACATGAGACATTTCCATTCATTTTCACATAATTTCTTGTCAACTCTTTACTTCAGAACATTTTGCAAATGGCCTCAAATTATAAAAGAAAGGTGACAAATCTGTCCAACAAACCCACTGCAGACAGTAACAGGTAGACAGAGAGACTGTGCATATCTAAAGTGTCATAATAACAGTGACTGTTTACTCAGGGTGTCCAACCCACAGCCGATGTGCGGGCATGCATGGTGACCTCTATGGGAGAGGGACTCGGACAGGTGGGGGTTTCGGCAGGGGAATAAGGGGCGCTAATCTGAGGCCTCAAAGAGACAGGGACACACTGCAGCCTGTCAACAGCAATCGAGCAAGACACCAGGATTCATCCCCCCCAACACACACACACACCATAGCCAAACCCAAGCCCTCATAGGGACAAGGACGAGGCTATTTCAGAGCATGGGAAGCTCCACTCCTTGAAACTGGAGCATGCTTTATGAGGTGTAACATGCCTCCCAGAGGGAAGTAGGAGGTCAGGTCTGAGTAATAACAAAATAGCTGTCGGCATTAACCAACATAGCCAAGGTCACCCCAAAAAACACAGAAACACAGAACTAATTAAGCAGGATTAAACATCTGTTATTTGTTGACTGCTGTTGGTGTTCTTTCTGTTTTTGCATTCTCAAAACTGGTTCACGATATAGACTAATTTGTAGAAGAAAATGTAAGTACTTGTCAGTGCAAAAGTCACTATGTTGCTGCATGTTCTGTTCTTGGTTTTTAAGGAAGTTCTGAGTGGATGATTTCTTTGCCCAAGAGTCCATACTGTACCTGAAGGTGCAGTCACCATTTCTGTGAAATTTTACAGCCAAAAAGGCTAAATTTCAATAGTGCAGTGATGTATGAAGCACCAAGCAGCTTTCTGTTGGTCAATGCAGCGAATTTGCATGACCAACTTAAACAAGCAAAAACTTTTTGAGCAAATTTTTTCCACTTCTGATTGTGGGGATTCCTATGTAAATGACTGGATATTGCCTGCAAAATTTCATCAAATAACGATAAGTGTGACTGCACTTTAAGCCTCTATGATATTTTGATCTCTACATGTTTAAATACTTTTTGATCATCCATTTTACCATTTACTAGGTAAACATAAGTTTTAGAAAAGCAACAGCACGTGAAGTCTAATATTAGGGTTAAGAGTTTGTTCAAATCCATAACCCTATGTATATACAACAGAAGAAATACTTGGCATAGCAAGCACCACTAAATATAATGCACAATTCAACTAGGTGAACGCTAGATGAGATCACTTGAGTCTGTGATGACTCTAGTCCTCTGCCTGCGCTTTGCACTCGGATCTCCAGCGGTACCCTTAGAGCCCACAATTAAATTGATACACCATCTGTCTGTGTGAGTGTTTCTGACCTTGAGCAGGTGCGAGTTTACTTCACAGGGAGCCATAAAGTTACAGCTACTTAGCAATGCAACTGTATACTGTATTACACAGTTCATTTAGCTGCACCGCTAATGCTGACGCATTTAGATATTAACAGAGTTGGAAAAAGGAGAATGGGAGGGATAGAGGCACCAGGAAAAAAGCAAGACAAAGATGAAAAGAGGTTATAGTGGTGAGTTAGATTATGTTTGTATATGTTTCCATGGGCACTGTACTGTATGTCGGTGTATTATGACAACAGAAAAAGATTGGGGGGGCCATAGAGCTGAAAGACAAGTCATTTGACTATGGCTCAGAAATGAGAGCGGAGACAGCTCATCTTAAAACACATACCAACCAACACATCTGAGAGTAAACATACAGAAGGCACAGAGCCTCTGACATTGGAGTCCAGTGATGTTCTGCAAGCATGGGTTTTCCTCTGAAACCCCAACACATGAAAATAAACCTACTCAGGCCTGAACAGTTTAACAATAAATGACACTTCATTGAATACAATATTAAAACAATATTATCTTTTAAAATCTTTTAAAAGAGAAAAGCTGCGAATGTGCCAATTTAACTAGGCCCCGAAATTCAGTAACAAATGTCAAATTAACAAACTAACTTTTGTCATTTAAAAAAATTTTTTTTTATATTTCTATTTAGATTAAATTTTATTTTAGTTTTAAGAGGTACAACGAAACAGCACAGTAAGTGAGTTCACATTAACTCAGTACACCAATAATTGATCCACCAAAAAAAATTTGGAATTCATTAGAATAGAATCGCTTGACAGATTACTAGAAGAACTAGTCAAACGATCCATTTGTCGTGAATCGGAATTTGCAAAGTTGGGGTCATTCAAATTTGTTTTATTTGATATATTTTAAAATTGCAATTTATTTCCTTTGAAGCAAAACTGAATAATTCAGCAAGCCATTACTAGAATTTTTAAAGCTGATTTGAGCTCAGAAACATTGCATATAGAACTAGTTTTGAAACATTAGAATGTCTTTTACTTCTTTTGACCATTTTTATTTGCAGTCTTACTAGAATAAAGTATAATTAATTTATTATATTATATATATTAATATATAAATATATATATATATATATATAAAATAATATATATAATAAAACTTTGAACGATAGTGTATTTTGTTTTTAAATTGTGTTTTTTTTGGTGGGTGCCCAGCCCATTTATTTTATTACATTCAATTTACACTGCAAGCTCACCAGTGAATAAAAATTTCACTTTTTAGCCATGGCGCCGTCTCTGAATAGCAGTGCAGAAAACACTGAACACACAGACAGCACAAACTCTTCTGTAAATATTTTCAACATTCTGTACTTTTGTCCTGCGGGCCAACAGTGCCCCATTTAGCCTCCTCTCAGCTCCCTGTCTGACTGCGGGCAGAAGTGACGAAAGTGGATTGTAATTACAAGGCTCAGTGAATTAGTGGCTGTGTCGGAGCAAAAGCTGCCCGTTAGTAAGACTGAAAAGGGGACCGGACCCTCTCCGTCACATGCCTAGGGACACATCTGGAGCGTGACATGATAAAGAGTTAGCAGAGGGTCATTATGGAGCCTACCATCAGATTACTAATGCCTCTGACACACACACACATCTGAGCAAAAACGCCTGACTAATTGTTCTTCCTTGACGCATCAGTAAACACTCTTTATTTTTTCACTCAGTTGCTTCTTTAATGTCACTAATGAACTGCATTCATTCTCCATTTAAATTTGCAGTAATGTAAAGTGAAAGACAACATGACATTAATAAATGAAAATAAATAAGAAATCATATTAAAACCTACTTTTAATAACCTAATTACATGCTGAAGGATTAAATTAAGTCTCAACCTATTTTAATATTCAATTTAATTTGTAAATACATCACTTTATGGAAGTAAAAGTCATTCCAAATGCATAATACTCCAAATTGACTCCAATAAGCACTTAATGGAGGGCTATACCAAGCAGAGCATCCTAAAGTTAAAATGGTGTTAAAATACCACCCATGAACTGAAGCAACTGGCTCAGATTGCAGTGACTGACAGGACAGGAGCATTTGGCCCCGTCTACCCATAAGGCCCTCATCTTTTTTGTCCCAATCGACAGGTCTGTCATTAACACGTTCATTTATCTCTTCCCAACCATTTCAAGCGGGCGGTGGAATGGTTATAGAGAAAAAACGAAGTCTACGGCTGCTCTCGTAAACAGTTCATTCCTCCTGCCCCGCGGTGCCATTTGCTCGCCGGGGGCATCTGGCCTTCTGTTAGCTTCGGTGCACATCATAGCAGGCATTTTAAGCCCTGGAGCGGTACAGAAACCTTGTAAAACAAAGTATCTGGTGACGATTGTTTTGAAAAGCATCCTGCTGAAAAGCATTTTGAGGATGACAGTCCTCTGCCTGAAATAGCAACAGCAACACTGCACTGTCAGGCTGAAATAGGTCCACTGTCATCTCTCTATCCTCTGCCCAGAGGATCTAAAACACACACACAGGCAGATTTAAACCACAGTAGGACGTGCAAAAATGAATTGCCCTTGTAGCATGCAAACATTTTTTAGGTAGATGGCCGCATAAAGTCATCGCTGACAATGTGCAAATCATTATCCAAAGGACATAACAACAGCAAATGCACAAAGACAACAGCACAATGACAGTCAATAAAGACACATTTATGCAATACAGGTGCGCACACATGCTGCATAGGTCTTGTGGAAGCAAACAGGCAGATCACATGGGGTCTGAGCTCTGAGGGGTAAAATATCGCTGCAAATCCTCTCTCTGATTTAATACGGCTGCCTGAAATCACTTCAGCGGGCAGCCTGGCATTTAGAACTGGAGGTAAAAATATCCCACTAAAAAGAGCACAGCGTCCCCTTCCCAAACCCCAACATAATACCTCTGATCAATATTTCCCAAGAAAATTTATTAGATCTTGTTTCTGAATTATGAGCTTGAGCTGACACATACAATTACACTGATGCACTCTATTTTCTCATACGGCACAAATAAACCCGACACGGGCTACAAGACCTTTCTATACAGTGTGAGAACATTTCGGGCCGGTTGACACCAGGGTTATTATAGTTAAACTAAAAAATATTTTCATTACTTGACAGTATATGAAAGTTACTGAAATTAAAAAAACTAAATTAGGACTACACATAATGACACTTAAAACATAAAATGTTTTAAATTTATTTTAATTCAGCGAAGTGTCAGGGACACATCCCAGTTTTAATGTAGTTTAACTCATACTCAAATTACTAGTAACACTGTGTGTCGCTATTTAAGCAAGTAATTGGTGAAGTTAGTAGTTTTACCTGCTAACTGTACTCTGTAAAAAGCGTAATGAATAATTTTGCATACTGGTACATTTAAACACTGTGATGCCTAAATTCCCCTATACATAAATGTAGCTTTGTCGTGTATTTTTAAGTTTAATTTGACCAAAACTAACATTAATATAATTATTAGTCTTAATATCCCTTATACATTCAGAATTTTAAGAATTTATCCGTATTTATATACATAGCATAAATATATGATTAAAATCCTATACGATTGTACCCCCCCTAAGTCAAACAAAATAAAAGCACTAATAATAACCACACACCAGCTCTTATGATTTTCCCCCTAAAAACAGGAATTGTAGGGTGGCACATAAAGGATGATGGATGCAGCTATATGTTTAAGCTAAGTGAAGATCTTATTCTAATTGACTTCAGAATCAACAAGTGGTTCTGTTTTATTCCCAAAGGAGGCTGTGGTATAACGTAACACTATGTTCTACAGTTATTATGAACTACATCATTGGAAAATTGAGTGACACCTCAACACATGCAGGGTGACATGATTCTTTCCACCTATTCATTAACAACAGTAATACCACTATCTCAGAGAAAGATGATTGTTACATTAGAGCTAAACTGAAGCGTTTCAGTAAGCAGAATGGGGAACCAGGCAGCAAACGAGGATCATTAAATTAAACGCAACATTAAAAGAGTCCACAGAAGGCGTTAGTTAAGAGTAACACCTCACTCACGATGCCGGCCTAAATTAAAAGGTGCAAAGCTCTCAAAGGAACTTGTGTGAGGAACGTGAAGCTACATGAGGCTGACTGAGTCTCGCGCCCAAGTCCAAAAATATGCTTTGGGGCCCTGTGACTATTTGTTAAGTACAGTGATATTAGGAGCAAATCCCCAACCAAAAGACCACAGGGTCAAGTGGTGCGTGCAACAATGGCTACAAGGGGGGAGGAGGGCACATACATCTTATTCTGGGAAGGTTAAAAATGACCTTTGTGATTCAGACAACTGGACGTATCGTCCGAGAGAGCAGCAAGGAAACAATGTTTACTCAGATGACACCTAACTCACCACGACAGCCCATCTCATCTCACCAACAGCCGCTTGAGATCTGAAGAATTCATGGCACAAGGACATGGCATCTGTGACAGCATAATACGTTTTGTTTTACCTTTTTGAACTCGTCTAAACTAGGTAATAAGGAGTCCGGGGCTTGGCGGCAAGGCGGGTGAGAGGTCAGGCTAACTAACGTTCCAGAACCATCAGCAGTCCGTAGCGACAGAAGTTGTAAACATCACTCGATTAACCCCAGACCCAAACCCCCTCCCCAGCTCCACAGCTGAAGCTCCGCTTTTCACACTGGCCGCCGCACAAAGAGCTGAAAATAAAATGTAGGCACATCAATCAGGACGGACCCCTCAGCATGAAACCCTAAACGCCTATTCCATGGCATGCATCTCATACCAGAGGAGTACAGGGTTCGCACCAGAACAAATGTTTCCCTGGAAAGGTCAAGGGCCACAGAACAGGCTAAACACACATGGTTCTTACTAACTGGCCTGCAGGGGGATTTTCCCAAATTGTTATACAGCAAAATTAGCTAAATCACAACGGCTTAAGCTACTTTTAATAAATTCCAGCACTGGATTCCTGAATCAATCGTCAATTGCGGACCTGAATTGTAGTGCATGTCCTTAAAATAATACATAAAAACAAACAAACAAAAAAATCTAAAACACTATCATCTTTTCCACAAAGGTCCAAAGAAAATGTAAAAGAAAAAAAAATGTTTTTTAGATTTTCATTTTTTTTCTTCAAAATATTAATGTAAAAAAGAAAATGCATTTGTTCAATGCAATTTTTAATTTATATATTTGGCCAAATTTGATATGTATTCATTCCTTCAATCTTCATTTTTATTTCTCAGACTGGTCCAAAATCAAGAGATTAATCGTTTTTAAATGTAAAAGATATATTGAATTAAAAAATATTATACACAACACACATACTGTGGTGTTTTGTTGTGTGTGTGTAATATATAATAGATATAAATAATATATGCTAGATATTCGTGTGTCAATAATCTAATTTATATA
Organism: Sinocyclocheilus anophthalmus; assembly: GCA_018155175.1. Lineage (NCBI taxonomy): Eukaryota > Metazoa > Chordata > Actinopteri > Cypriniformes > Cyprinidae > Sinocyclocheilus > Sinocyclocheilus anophthalmus. Next base: position 201,707 of record JADLZN010007152.1, read on the forward strand.
TATAGCTATATAACACACACCACACACCGTACATATAATATCATAACATATATTATGTAAACACTTTTATTTTGGATGTGATTACTCACGATTAATCGTTTGACACCCCTATTTTATTGTTTGTTTATTTGTTTGTTTTTTTGCAGGCCTGGTTCATGCTACTGATTACTCTAATGCCAGCGCAACAGCAATATTTGATTCCTATCAGGTCAGTTACAACTGTCCAATTACTATATTTGTGTAATTGCTGTTATCTGATCATTTCCATTGGATTGTGGACTTCAGTACAAACATTTAATAACAGACACTTAAAGAGAGGGTTCACCCAAAAAATGCTCTTTAATAAACAATTGCTTTGTTTGAGGAACAGGGCAAAACTTGTTCCATTTTGTCATAGAACACAACAATTGAAAGTAAATCAAAATGAATGCGCACGGTTTTCTGGTGCACAGTTTTCCATAAATGGTTTTATTTATTCTCCGAAATTTTTAAAGGGGTCATATTATGCTTTTTAAAGATCATTATTTTGTGTATTTGGTCTAACAGAGTATGTTGACATGCTTTAATGTTAAAACAACACATTATTTTTCAAATACTGTACAATATTGTAAGTCCTCTATGCCCCGCCTCTCTCAATCGCTTCGTTTTCTACAAAGCCCCTCCTTCCGACAAGCCAGTCTGCTCTGATTGGCCAGCTGACCCCGTGCTGTGATTGCCGAACCCGCAAGCACTCGTCGTAAATGTAACGTCCCTTACCATAATCGCGAGCTTCTTCTTTCAAAATAAATGTAAAGACAGTTAATAATGTCATTAGTTTTATCAGTTCAAGCCCGAAAGGGGAACAGAGACAGACACAGTGATGAAGCTGGTATATGTTTGCAGTACACAATCCAGGGTTTAGGACACTGTGATGTGACCCTCTGTCTCTCTCTCTCTCTCGGTCTCTCTCGCTCGCTCGCACGCTTCGCTCTCGCTCGTTAAAACAGAAACAAAGTAGCTGATTCAGAAACGCCAGATTGTCATAGCAAAGTCAGAATTACCTCCTCTCCTGGGTTCACGAACGGTCGTCCATAAAATGCATTGCTGTTCTGTTGTAAGTGATCTTAAAGGTTCCTAAATGCATCTACTTTCGGAAGGTGCCAAATAAAGTGCTTTTGCTTTTGCTTTCGCCTAGAAACACAGTTTCTCCCTGACATGCTGCTTCAACACTGACTGCGGTTACGGAAACCACGCCGCCTTTCTTTGCGTGCACATTTGGGGCGGCATTATGCAAATATTCCCACACAGTGACATAGACATGTGAGGGCGTGTTAGAACGAACCGTTTTAGGGGGGGCGTGGCAGAGTCTTAAATGTTAAAGAATATCTCTTTGGTTTTGAGAATTTAGTCTTTGCAACTTCAGGAATCTTATCAATGCACAATCAGCTTGTACCCCCAAAGAGAAGGAACTTGATCGCTCCAATATGAGCCCCGTAAACTTGCTCCATATCACACACACAAAGTGTTTTTTTATGGTTCTTTCATTGTATTTTGGGGGAATTATCTTTTTAAGTGCCTTTAATGTTAAGTTTGTGTTTGTATGTGTGTTGGTCGGTATCTTTGTCCATTAGTGTCATGTGCTCGTTGGTTTCTTAATGGGGCTTGGTTCGCGTAGGATAGTTTGGGTCTTGCTCATAGTGTGTGGGGGGTGGTGCATCAATCATGGACTGGATGTATTTCTTTGCTCACTCTCTCTTTAAGTCAGCTCGATCTGTGCGCGTGCCCAATACCCCCGGTGCAACACCAGGTACCTCATCAACCGGAAGTGGCTCGGGCAGTGTCCCGGATGCTTCAGCGAGTCGGACGTTTGGACTGAACATGAAGGGCTCGCATTTAGGTTCGCAAGGGAGGCAGAAGGTGGACATGGGAGCCCAGTGTCGCGTATTCGGGGGCCCATACCCGATCCATGGGGGCTGTTGGTGAGGGATAAAACATCGAGCAGAGAAGCAGGAGTATATATCAGGTGTGTGGTCGGGGAGTGGGTGTGCGGGGAGGGGCGGAGGGGTGCGCGGGGATGCACCCGGAACTTTCGGGTCTTTGGCGGGGCCCAAATGAGGCAGGAGCCCAAGCAGCCATGTGGGGAGAAGGCTCGGGTGACATTGGGGGAGATTGTGCAGGCGTTTGTGGGTGGTGGGCGGCTTAGGTGGACCCTTCGATGGACGCAATAGAGGAAACAACAACCACACGTCGAGCGGGATATGTGCGTTAATCCAGGGCTGACGACCGTATCGTGAAGCTGTGCACAGGGGATTCAGGTGGGAAGGCAATGAAGTGAAATAAAGAACGACTAAAACCACTAGAACGAATAAGCTAAGCCAACGAAACAGCCTGTGTAAAGACGGCCGGAAAAGAAAAAAAATGTGTGCGTTTAGATGTCAACGCGATAGGCAAAGGTACCTTGGTGTTGGGTGGTAGGACGGATGTTAGTCCGGAGCGTTAAATGATCAAAGGGGAACAGGGAAGACTTGAGAGTGGTACAAAGAGGTGCACGGTCAAAAAAGGTTTGGTGTGTTTGATTAGCAAGAATCCTAAAAAATGGTAGCATGGTTTCCACAAAATATTAAGTAACATAAGAGACTTTCATAAAGATGAAAAAATCTTTCCATCCTCAGACATTTGAACTGTAGTGTACATCACTGGAAACAGCAGGTTAGGGCACGATGTGAATCATTACTCATCATGGAGCAGTGTGGCGAGTGAGAAAGGAGACAGTGATGTGTCCATTTGTCGGTCCCTCTTTATATCTGTTTTCTGAATAGGCCTTTATCCGCTGGTGGGCTGGAAGATTGGTGCTGATGTTGTGTATCTGGCTGAAGGTAATGCTGCTGGAACAGGTGCTGCCATTAAATGGGCCCAAGATCTAGGTGAGGAGGAGGAGACTAATGGATTTACAAGCATGCACACATTTCTTAACTTGACTATGTATTTTTCACTACCAAAAAAAAGCCATTCCAGACAGTAGATGCCCGATCCACTCCATTATGATAGTTTATTTAACTTGGATTTAAGTAAATAAATAAAAAATAATTCTATTATTGTAACGTAATTTCTTACAGAGCTCTTTTCTGATGTGAAGGAGACTGAGGCTATAGCCACTAGTGTGGAAGACTCAGACGGCGTGTATTTTGTGCCTTCTTTCAGTGGCTTACAGGTGTGTTTGGATCCGTCGTACTGTTTTTAAGTTGCTGTTCATCTCAAGAATTTGTTGTAAATACAAGAGAATTTCATACAGTGTCGTGTCATTTCAAGACGTTCTCTGTTGATGTGCTACAGGCCCCTCTGAATGATCCTAAAGCTTGTGCCTCTTTCATGGGCTTAAAACCTTCCACAACCAAGAGACATCTTGTTCGAGCCATTCTGGAGTCTATAGCATTCAGGTGAGCTTGCAAGATCTGACTGTATCATCCAAATAAGATGTCTCATGAATCAAAAAATGTGCCATGTTAAAGCTATAAAAAGTCAGAAGGCACTGATTGTGTCAAGGACAGAAAATAAGCAGGGCTTTGGGGAAAATGGGCGAATATCAGCCCCTAATAAAAACTAAAGTTTATTTCTGACACTAGTATATGACCATCTACACTAAAACAAGCTAAATTAATCAATCAGGTCTCATACATAGTGCTGGATTGCTTCAAATCTTCTGTTATTGTTCATGTTCTGATAAAACGCAAGATAACATAAATAAATGATTAACGGCGGTAAAAAATGAAAATATTTGAGCATCCGAACACTGCAGGACAATGTAAATAGACTTTGTCCTCAACCGTATGTGTTTTGAAGCATATCCAGTCCTGTTTGTAGAATTTAGCTTATTTTATTTTACACCATTTTTTTAATTTATTGTATTTAAATTCATTTTTATCAATTTAATTAGCGAAAAATGAATTCTCCGCAATGAATTCTCAAATGCTAAATTATCACTACAGTTATTTACTGCAAGTAATGGTCACACTATGAAATTTGTAGAAAACACCAAATTTATCCCCAGAAAACCTGCAAATTCTTAGGCCATTTTATCTCAAACAGTGTTTGCAGGAAAGAAAATGTCACTTGGTTTATAAAGTACATTGGCACATAAAGTTCTTAAAATGAGTTCTTCAATTATCATCTGCCTTGGTGCACAATCAGAAAACAGAAATGAGAAGGTGACTGGATATAAACCACTATCCCTTGGCATTCTATACCAATCTAAAGTAGTTAATCAGGCCTCAAAATAGAGATTCTTTCCAACTTTCTCACCATTCCAAAAGTTCCCCATCAAAGAAATAAAGGCCAAAGTCAATAGTTTTCTTCTCATGTTCTTCTGTTTCATCTCCACTATATATACTGTAGAATTGTGTTTCTGTTTCTTCGTGTTTGCACTGTAAATGTGTCATAATTTGGGATGCATGATTTGTATTAGTATTTAGTATGATTTTTGTATTAGCAATTTAGTATGATTGACAAGAAAACACATTTTAACTAAGCATGAAGGTTGAACCCTATAAACCTAACTCAAATTTGTCACCGATTCGCCAAGAAACCCCGTAAAATAGTTACAATTTTTACAGGACTGTGTTGGACTTGGATCGGTATCAACCACAATTTTAACATCTTGTGTGATTCCTGTAATTCTCATGCCACAATTCAACAGCAATTCTGATTCTGATTTTTAGGAACAAGCAGCTCTTTGAAGTCATGCTTAGAGAAACCCGTATTCCTATCACTAAAATCAGGTGAGGGTTTCACCCTCTTTGTCTGTCGTACTGCATTGAGCTTGATCCTGCCTGTCTGAACCTTTGTGTATTGCTACACATTTACAGGGCAGATGGAGGTGTTTGCACCAATAATTTCATCATGCAACTCACAGCTGATCTGTTGGGGCGCAAGATAGAACGTCCAAGCCACTTTGACATGTCCTGCCTTGGAGCTGCTTTTGTTGCAGGACTAGGAACAGGTAAGGAACTAGCCATATTTGAGTGCAGCAAATAAACTATTCCTAATCTAGGCTTAATCCGTTTTAACTCCGTATCATAGTTGGTAAACAAATTTCATATTTTCATCTATCATACTAAATGAGCCATAAAAACACGATGCAAATAAAATACTTAACAAAAAAACACACAAGTACTTTTTTTTATTTATTTTTTTTCCTGATTTTTGCCTAAAGGTTCAATAAACATTAAAAAAAGAAAGAAACGTATTTCATATGTCAGGCTTTAAATGGTTAATCTGCCCATTTTATTTTGAACTGTCCTTTAGGTTACTGGAGGAACCAAAAAGAGCTGAAGAAGCTTTTAACCACTGACCAACATTTCCTTCCCCGAAGGAGTAAAGCAGATTGGGACAAGGGCGGCCCATACAGAGGTGTACTGCAGAGCTGGGAGAGGGCTCTTCAGCGCTCTATGCACTGGTACAGCCAGCCCTGATTGACCAGAATACAGGTTTCTTCTGTAAACTCCATGTTCATGTCAACAGGTTTAGGGCAGTTCTCTCTGTCACTGAGAAAAACACTTGAACAGTATGATTTCCAATCTGGATTTGGAAACATGCATATCAAAGGTTAGTTACAGTTTTGCCAAATCACGGGGGATTTTACAGATTTACAACTTGTTTGTGTAAAACCAAATCACCCAGTTGTGAATCCAGTGGTATTATGATGATGAAGCGGCAGGCTGCAGCACAATTCCTACTCGTAGTATTATGATTTTGCCAATCAATAATTTAGTCATTAGGCACTAACAATCAGTGCCTTAATCCAACTAGGTTATTTTTTATTTTTTTAATATGAACAAATTAATTTATTTACCTCGCTATGTGCCTTAATGAGGTGCTTTTGTACAAGAGATCCTCAGTGAGGTGCCTCCGTTACTCATCTCCCAAAGGATGACATCTCACCCTAGAGGAGAATTGTAATTATATGTAATTTGTGTTGTTTACATAGATGGGAGTAAGTTCAACTTACTGCTCTTTATTTTTATCATACACTGAGTTAACATAGTGCATCCATTTTAGTGTATGGTAATTTATACAAGCATTCATTAATGCTGTTGTAATTTAATTGTAATTTTAGTTAATATTTTCTAATTGCATATATAGTCTTGGCATTATGTAGGTTCTTTTTTAATCAAATGTACCTCATAATACAAAAAGAATGCTGCAAACATGGAAAACTTGTTACCTGAAGGATTATATTTCCTAATGTTGTTTTTTTTTCTTCAGCTTTAAGCATCTAACCGGCTATGCTTGTTTGTATACAAAACTGCAGTGTCCCAGATTGTCACTTTATACTATCAACAGTGGCTAATAATAGCATACATTCAACTGTAGTAGAAATGAGTAACTGTGAAACTGTATAATATCCTAGGCTTTTATCAGGATCTTAAAGAGAGAATAGACAGAGAATATTTGTGAAGATAAATGTATTAATAGATTGTCAAAGAACTCATTGTGCCATGTTTCATGTCAGTATGTGAAATTAGTTGTTTTAATACATTTTCATTATGCCATTTCAGTGTCCAATTGTGTGCATTGTCATGCTAATAAATCAATGGTTTTCAATCTGAGGTCAGTGGACGTATAAAACGTGACATTTCTGACTACATAATTAGACATTAACTATGACCCATAAACATTATATAATTCATGGGTCTAAAATTGTAAAAGTAATGTTTTAATGAAATTAGATGGCTAAAGTGCTTGGGCTCCCTATGTCGTATAACTGAGTCTGCCGAACAATGTAATAAAATTAATAACAGTGTAAAGTGAATAAAGTCTCACAATAAAAGGCTTCATTAAGGATAAAGGGTTCATTAATTCTATATTTATAGGATTCTGAGGATAAATTGGTATGAACAAAAAATAGTAACATTTATTTATAATAGCTACAAAAATTAGCATTTTTTTGCGTTTGGTTTTGTCGTGTATTAAATTTATTATATAAGCGTAATTATAAATAGTCCATGGGCGTAGGAAACGGATTTCAGATTTGCTATTGGTCGATCCAGGTGTCAATCATCTAGTAAAGTGGGCGGGATTAAAGGAAAATGGCGACTTTATCTGTCGGAGAGCCTCAAGAGATGGAAGGTGAGCTGATTTGTGTATTTTTAACGATTTATTTTTAACGGAGACTAAAAAAAACGATTATTAATTTTGCTCTCTCACTTTATAACCAAGCTAAGTTTTTATTTTTAATCGGTTCATATATCAGTGTGCTCTTACCATTCATTCAGACTGCAATGTGTGATTGTTTACGTTTATCACACAGCTAACTAAAGCTACTCTTATAGTCTGCACGCATGAAATGACGATAAAGGCTGCTTCATTTCTTGGTTTCTCTTTTGAGTGTATTTAAATGCCAGACCTCTGTTCAGGTGTGTGTTTAGTAGTGGACGGGGCGTCAATGCCAGCACACCTTGCTGGTTAGCTAATGTAGCCCACCAGCTCACATTAAGTTACTTGTCAAAGTCTGACCTGTTTGGATGGATAAAGTGTAGGAGAACCTGAATGTGAGCTATCAGACGTGACAAATCGAGCTTTTCTCGACGCCTCCATTTGTTTCCAGCTGCTGTATCAGCAGTTTGCTAGCATGCTGCTGTTGTGGGATGAGGGTGTGTGTGGGATGGGTTCATCTAATAGATGGAGGCTTTGAAATTGTGCTTTCAGATTAAAATCGTGCTATCACGATTATTTGGCCCAGATAGCAGCAGTGGCATTTTGTAAGACGGTTAGTATTGTGGGTGTGTCCTAATTATTAATTGTTATTTATAAAAACTGTGATTATAAAGTGGACCGGAGGGGTGAGTCTGAGGAATCTGGTGATGATGAGACCAAGAGGAAGAGTCTAAATGGAGAGGTCGACTCCTTGCAAGCCCCTTTGACTGGTGAGACCACCTTGGTGCAAGGAAAACAATTAAAAGGATGATCTGTATGATCTGTTTCCTTACCGCTTCTCTCGCTTCCCTTTTTAGTACCCGAGGAGTCACCTGTTGACATGGACACCATAACCTTAGATCCAGATGAAGAGGTGAAACATTCAGTTTTTGAAAGGTTAGACCAGGGATGCCCAACCCTCCTGGAGATCTACCTACCTGCAGAGTTCAGATCCAACCCTGATCAAACACAACTGAACAAACTAATTAGGATCTGAAGGAGCACAAATTGATAATTACAGACAGTTGTGTTGGATCAGGGTTGGAAACTGAACGCTGCAGGAAGGCAGATCTCGGGAACAGGGTTGGAACCCCTGGGTTTAGACGAGGATGTTATTAGCACTAGATCATTGTGTGTTAATTATTTCTTTAGGATGTGGATCTGGTCCACTGTCGCATTGGGAAGATTGAGGGTCTGGAGGTTCTTCGGAAGGCAAAGGTGAGAGTATCAAATGCTGGGTGTTTTTGGGGGGTAATATAGTAGGGTTGTCTAGTTACTGGATGTAGATTTGCTTATTTGGAGTATCAATTAATTGTGCCCAATTACAGATCGTAAATTGAGTCCTTTTCTTTGTTTCTATCATCAGACGATTTCTCTGAGGCAAAACCTCATCAAACACATTGAGAACTTGGACAGCCTCGTCTCATTGAGGGAACTTGATCTTTATGACAACCAGATCCGCAAACTAGAGAATCTTCAGGCCTTAACAGAGCTCGAGTAAGTCAGACATGATGCTTATTATTTTGCACAGACCTTTTTTTTCTCAAAAATACATGTTATTTATACACTGCTATTCAAAAGTTTGCATTCAGTGTTTTTTTTTTAGCAGTTTAGTAATAATGCATTCAAGTTGTCAAAAGTATCATATCATACAATGATTTCTGAATGACCGTGTGACAGAAGACCGGAGTAACAGCTGCAGAAAATTCAGCTATGCCATCAAAGGAATAAATTACATATATTCAAATAGCAAAAAAAGAGTTCATTTTTAATGGTAATAGAATACACAATATGGATTAGTTTTTCACGGTATTTTTTTACTAAAATAAATGCAACTTTGGTGAGCAAGATACTACTGACCCCAAACATATGAGCAGTAGTGTACATACGGTACTTAACAGTGAATAAACCACATTTATGATAAGCATGTCAACCCTCTACATTACTAGTGAATAACTCGCATATGCGACTAAATCAGGTCCTATGCACACGAACACGGTTATTTTTAAAACCGCAGCTTTTTCTACGTGGTTAGGCCATTCGTCCACATGCAAACGCAACACCAGCTCACTGAAACCGCACATTTTTGAAAACGCCTGCCAGGATGAAGATTTTCAAAAACTCCGGTTGCAGTGTTATCGTGTAGACAGCGGAAGCGGCGGTTGTTTTTGTTTTTTTTTTTGTTTTGTTGTGACGTCGGAGCATGCGCTGTTATCTCTGCCTACTGGAAACTTTTTCAGGTTTCTGATTGGCCAACATGGCTTTACGGTTGAGATTATATCGCCACCTGTTGGTTTGGCATGCTCTTGACAGTGCTTCATAGCATGCGCTTGCATTTTCATGTGGATGGAGATTTTTTTTTTTTAAATGGAAGAAGGAAAAACTCACTTATTATAGTCCATTTTGATTTCAGCAAATCAGTTCGAGCGAACGCACACAACCTGGGGCCTCATGTATAAAACTCTACGTAGATTTCATCCTAAATGTATGCGTGCACGCACAAGCTAGATTTTGCGTATGTACAAAAGTTTTCAGATTTATAAAACCATGCGTTCGCCAGAAACTTTGTAATACCCAGTCAGCGGAAGATTGTGCGTACATGAATCTCCACCCCGTCTCCTCCCCGAAATAGCCATATGTGGAGCTTACAACACCTAGTTTTAATATGCGTAATGTAATCTGCATATAATTTCCATGCATATTCCATCCATGTGACACCAGGTTTAACGCCGTTAAGGGTACAATACATCAGGAAAATCTTTTAAATATGGTGTTTTGTTACAATATTGAGAAGATCATGAAAGGGGTTATCATTAGGCTACTGTCTGTGTGCGACACCTGTGAACAGAGGGTCTAGAGTACTGTCATCAAACTTGTTCAAACCAGCCAATGGACTGTTTGATCAACGAGCACATCCTTATATCGGTCATTATCGTCTATGTTCTAAAGCCATCAAACAAAGTCAAGTTCACAAAAATGATTATTATTTGCGAAAAAGTATTTTCTCAGAACATGAGTTTTGCTATTTAGAACACAATTTAAAGTGGAATTAACATGTGTCAAGCAATCCTCGCTGTGATTAAAACATTAAATTGCATACCACAGGAAAATAGTTCGAAAGCAGCACATCCACTGCAAATATTTTTGTTTAAATTCATATAAAAATGTTGTAACTTCTGGATAATAATTTCATGAAATTTCAGTGCTTCACTTCATTGAGTGTCATAAATGTGTATGTCAAATCTAAAACAGACTTTAAAATCATTCTGTTTGCTTTATTTCGCTAATAGAGTGCGTACGCATGGTCTAGAGCAGGGGGTGCCCAACCCTGTTCTTGGAGATCTACCTTCCTGCAGAGTTCAGCTCCAACCCTGATCAAACACAATTGAACCAACTAATTAGGATCTGAATGAGCACTTGATAATTACAGACAGGTGTGTTTGATCAGGGTTGGAACTGAATTCTGCAGGAAGGTAGATCTCCAGGAAGAGGGTTGGGCACCCCTGGTCTAGAGTGTTCATACGGTGTGCACATATTTACTCACGCCGATATGTGTGTGGAAAATTGCGAACTTACATTTCCATGCCCATTTTGTGCATACGCAACGTTTATACATCAGGCCCCTGGAAAATATTCAGATGAATCAGAGGTCGTTTAAACTTAGTGCATTTATATTGTTCTTAGGAATTATAGTATTATTATTATCTAAGTATTATGATGTATTAACCAAATTTTTAATTTATTTAGTTATTTAATTTTTTTTTTTACAGAACCACTGAAGGCCAAAAAAAACACCACTACCAGTCCTAAGTTCAGTTAAAATTACTAATATGCATTCATACATGGTTACCAAGTTTAAATTCTAATTACTAAAGTTCTATCATTAAATAATACTTTTACTATACTACAGATATTTAAAAAGCTGTGTGTATGTATACTGTGTGTATGTGGTATTATATGATCTATATTGTGTGTGTGTGTATTATATATGTCGTAACACATTTTGTAAAATTTATTATATCTTTTCATGTGACAACACTGAAGAAATTATACTTTGCTACAATGTAAAGTAGTGAGTGTACAGCTTGTATAACAGTGTAAATTTGCTGTCCCCTCAAAATAACTCCACTCACAGCCATTAATGTCTAAACCGCTAGCCACAAAAGTGAGTACACCCCTAAGTGAAAATGTCCAAATTGGGCCCAAAGTGTCAATATTTTGTCAATATTAAGTGCACCCACCATTATTTTCCAGCACTGCCTTAACCCTCTTGGGCATGGAGTTCACCAGAGATTCACAGGTTGCCACTGGAGTCCTCTACCACTCCTCCATGACGACATCACAGAGCTGGTAGATGTTAGAGAAACTTGTGCTCCTCCACCTTCCGTTTGAGGATGCCCATGTTTGGCCAATCCATCACTTTTACCCTCAGCTTCTTTAGCAAGGCAGTGGTCGTCTTGGAGGTGTGTTTGGGGTCGTTATCATGTTGGAATACTGCCCTGCGGCCCAGTCTCCGAAGGGAGGGGATCATGCTCTGCTTCAGTATGTCACAGTACATGTTGGCATTCATGGTTCCCTCAATGAACTGTAGTTCCCCAGAGCCGGCAGCACTCGTGCAGCCCCAGACCATGACACTCCCACCACCATGCTTGACTGTAGGCAAGACACACTTGTCTTTGTACTCCTCACCTGGTTGCCGCCACACACGCTCAACACCATCTGAACCAAATAAGTTTATATTTGTCTCATCAGACCACAGGACATGGTTACAGTAATCCATGTCCTTAGTCTGCTTGTCTTCAGCACTCAACTTCTTTGGTCGACCATGGCAAGGCCTGTTCTGAGTGGAACCTGTCCTGTTAAACCGCTGTATGGTCTTGGCCACCGTGCTGCAGCTCAGTTTCAGGTCTTGGCAATCTTCTTATAGCCTACTCCATCTTTATGTAGAGCAACAATTCTATTTTTCAGATCCTCAGAGAGTTCTTTGCCATGAGGTGCCATGTTGAACTTCCAGTGACCAATATATGAGAGTGAGAGTGATAACACCAAATTAACACACCTGCTCCCCATTCACACCTGAGACCTTGTAACACTAATGAGTCACATGACACCGGGGAGAGAAAATGGCTAATTGGGCCCAATTTGGACATTTTCACTTAGGGGTGTACTCACTTTTGTGGCCAGCGGTTTAGACATTAATGGCTGTGAGTGGAGTTATTTTGAGGGGACAGCAAATTTACACGTATACAAGCTGTACACTCACTACTTTAAAATGTAGCAAAGTGTCATTTCTTCAGTCGTCACATGAAAAGATATAAAATATTTACAAAAAATGTGAGGGGTGTACTCACTTACGTGAGATACTGTATATACATAATAAATATATAATATATATAATATCTTATATATTCTAAACTAAAGAATGACTAGCCAATGGTGATATTAAATTGCCAAAGTGTCGTAAAGGGTTGCAGGTTTTAAATTTGTATTCAATCCTTGTGATATTTTTGGGGCCAGATGTCAGGATACTGCTATATCTTCGTGAAGAAGCTTTTTTTCTTTTTTTCTTTTTCTCTTAATAGAAAATCTTTTTAAGGAAAAGTAATTTGGCATTCTTGTTTTTGCTAAATATAATAAAATCTGAATATGACGTTTTTCAACACCGTATGAAAACCATGGAATAGAAAAATACATGAAGAATTTTTAAACTGGATCCTTAATTTTTTTTTTTTTTATCTTTGTTACTTGAAGAATTGAGAGTTCAAATACATGCAGTTTTCTCATTTGTGATTGTGATTTGCAGGCAGCTAGATGTATCGTTCAACTTATTGAGGAAGATTGAGGGATTGGAGTGTCTCACAAAAATCAAGAAGCTCTTCTTACTTCATAATAAGATTACAAGCATTGCCAACCTCGATCAACTGACGAGCCTCCAGATGCTTGAGCTGGGGTCTAACCGCATCAGGGTGAGACATCCAAGACCACATCTGCTCTTTGTGTTGCATATTCTTCTTTGCTTACCGTTTAACATTTCTCTGTGTCCTGGCTTGAATTTTATGTATGCTTATGTTATGTAAATTTTAGGTTATTGAGAATCTGGATTCTCTTACTACTTTGGAGAGTTTGTTCCTTGGCACGAATAAAATCACTCGGCTACAGAACCTTGATGGATTGCACAGTCTGACGGTTCTCAGTATCCAGGTGCGTTTGTGCTGGAAAAGTTTTTTTTTAAAGCCAAATTTGCCTTCTCTGTTGGGTGTTAACATCTGTTCCTGTCTGACAGAGTAACCGCATCACGAAGTTGGAAGGACTGCAGAATCTTGGGAATCTGCGAGAGCTTTACTTGAGTCATAATGGCATTGAAGTCATTGAAGGCCTGGAGAACAATGTAAGATCTACCATGGTTGCCCACAGATGCCATACTTTTTCCTGCCAATTCTAAATTTATGCATAGAATGTTGGCACAAAATATATGTGCCTTAAAGTTGACATATCAATGAAAACCTGACTTTTCTAGGTTTTAAGTGCTTATAATCAGGTCCCCGGTGCATCTACCAACCAAGGAAACGTGAAAAAGAGTAACCCAGTAACCGTTTTGATGAGCCTTTTTCTGCAAGCGTCTGAGAAAACGAGGGCGTCAGATTTCGCACCCTTGGTGACGTGGCAAAGGGAACTCATTATAATATACCGCCCCTTAATCTGTAAGTTTCCAACCACAGCGCCGTCATTTTGATTTCGCAAGCCACAACGGTGTAATGCCAATGCGAAAGTCTGAGCAAATAGTGGTGGGCGGTATGACCAAAAATGTATATCATTGTATTTTTCAAAATTATACTGGTTTCATGGTACATGACGGTATTTTTTTTTTTAATGCATGACCGGGTGTTAACCATATTTTGTACTGATTGAGAGAGGAAATACTGCAGTATATTGACTTAGAATGTGCTATTTTACTGTCATGATGAGTGAATATCGTCAAAAAATACCACATAAATAGTGACCAAACACGACCCCTTTTAATACAATGTTAACCAGGAGTCACTCTCATTTATTATCGCGGCATGTCTGAAAATCACCATGCATCTACACTAAAGGAGCTATGCAGTGTCTTGGCTTTATCTTTTTTGTTTTTTCCTCCCCCCCCCCCCCCATTTTGCAGGCACTGCCCGCCTTGGAGTACAAAAACCAACAACCAAAAAAAAAAGTGCATGTGATATTAACAGATATTTATAATTCCAAACAATCAGTAAGCGACAGGTGCTAGGAAATGCTGTTTTGTACTCATTTATTGACGAGTCTGCTGCAGTGCGGCCAACTGAATGCGCTGCTTCTCTGCCGCTCAACAGAACAGACGCCGAGAGAGGTGACACTTCTCCGGGAAAGTCAGACCTCACTGTCGTGGGACAGCACTGGCGAAATCTTCCAACTGAACCATAGCTAAGGTTTATCCAAAAAAGTCGCTATGTTTGTCAGTATGAATATTCTATGGAAAAAAGCGCTAAAAGGGTCTGAAAGTTGCTAATCTAGTGCTAAAGTCATGCTCGCTGTGTGAGAGACGTGGGAGTTGATGGCAGGGGGCTATGGATATTTGTGGCGGTCAATGTGGATAATGTGGATGAGTTCTTCTGTCATCACGTTCTACAGCTTCAGTTTCAGAACTTTCACGCTTAGTAACACATACAGCTGTTCCCTCATCACAGTGCAACAGTGAAAAGGGACCCATTTCAAACAGTGTCGCATTCCGAACGTTAAGTGACATACACCGGTATTACGGTATTTAAAAAATTCATATCATAACAAAAATAAAAAACGGTATTCGGTATGAAACGGGTATACGCCCAGCCCTAATGCTAACTGTTCTGTCTTTGGCTGCACAGATGAGCACAGAGCACTGTTTTTAGAGTCCCAGCCTCAGAGGAGACACGAGAGCAGTGGATTTATTGATTTATTTACTGTATATTGCTGATGCCACACAGATCTAAAATAAACATGCGATTTATTTTCCAGCTGTTTACCTTCACAGACATAAACCGACTGTTTTTGTAACTCGTGTGATTTTAACGTAAACTTGTGTGAATGAGAACATAGTTTAGTACTTGCATGCGGGGACACCCGGCCTGAAGTTTAAACAAAGGCCAATATTCAGTTATAATCATAGTGCCACCTGTTGTCAATAGGACACATCATGCTTTACACTAACTCAAACATACCATGTTCAATCTGCACCAAATTTCATATGTTTGATAAAAGTGCTGGACTGAAGAAATCTACATGCCAAAATCCAGTTATATTCATAGCGCCACCAGCTGGCAGCAGGAAGATTGGCACATATAAATGACTATGACATATTCCTCCTTCATTTACCACTTTAAATGCATATTGCTCGCCGTTCGCTGTCTTACTAAAGACGCCCGCTGGCGGTGAGCCCGGGTGCGAGGGCCCCTTCATCGCTGCTTGCAGCTTTAATTAGGACTTCATAACAGGAGTCTTATCAAACATGTGAAGTTTGGGGTAGATCGGTCATTGCATATTTAAGTTAGTGTAAAAAAAGCCATTTCCTGTTGCCATCAGGTGACGCTATGATTATAATGGAATATTGGAATTCAGATGTGTTCAGGCCAGTACTGTAATTGAACATGTGAAGTTTGGGGAAGAACGGACATTTTATGCCTGAGTTACAAAAACATTTATGCCCGTGGCGAGACATCGAAAATTGTCACGGCACCATGGACTCATCCTTTAACGAAAACACAAGATCTTCACAACTTAACATCTTAAGGCCTCATCCCATCTATGGGGAAGTCGTGGCCTAATGGTTAAAGAGTCAGACTCATAACCCAAAAGGTTGCGGGTTCGAGTCTTGTCCCGGAAGGGATTGTAGGTGGGGGAGTGAATGTACAGCACTCTCTTCCTCCTTAAATACCACGACAAGGTGCCCTTGAGCAAGGCACCGAACCCCCAACTGCTCCCAGGGCGCCGCGCATATGGCTGCCCACTGCTCCGGTGTGTGTTCACGGTGTGTGTGTTCAACTGCTGTGTGTGTGCACTTTGGATGGTAAATGCAAGCACACTAATTCCGAGTATGGGTTCACCATACTTGGCCAACAGCTCACTTCACTTTCTGTCTGTGTGCTTCGGTTGTGTGCGCTCAGAAAACATTATATCAGAAGTTTAAACTAATATGATTTAAAAAGCATGATTTCAGAGATATACATGATAATCAAAACCAAACACAATTTTTAGCAGAGTATCTGAGATGTAATGGCGCAGCTCGAGCTGAAAAAGGGGGGCGGGAGCAGCTCATTGCATTTAAAGAGCAGGCCGAAAAACAGTGAGTTTTGCGTCCACTCAAATAGGCATTTTCAAAAGATATAATAAAAGATTTGTGGGGTATTTTGAGCTGAAATTTCACAGACGCATTCTGGGGACACCAGAGACTTGTATTATATATTGTAAAAAGGGGCCTAATATGTCTCCTTTAAATCTTGTTAAATATCTGTAGCAAAATTGCAAGATAAAGAAACCATCATAAAATGCATGTTAAGAAGCTGTCAGGCTAGAATTTGGTAGTTTTGTGTGTAATATTCTCGTTTCTCCAGCTATTCTGAAGTTCTCTGCCTCTCCACTGCACCTTTACTCCACGGGGGATGTCTGTGTTCTGATCTGTCGTCACATCCGTGGTTTTATTTTTATCCGCCCCAGAATATTTTCGTGCTAGAATATACAGATCTTTCATCTTTCTTCCCTTTCTTTTTTAGAAAAAGCTGACAACTTTGGATATCGCTGCGAACAGGATAAAAAAGATTGAAAATATCAGCCATTTGACTGAATTAAAAGAATTTTGGGTAAGAAAAAAAAGTCAGGTTAACTGTTTGTATATTTTATGGCACACTACATGGAGATTTTAAAAACCTTTTCAGAAGTTTAGGGTCAGTAAGGTTTTTTTAATCTGTCACTTTATTTTAAGGTCCAATTCTCAATAACAAACCATTAACTATGACTTTTAATTCAACAAACTCCTAATTTGCTGCTTATTAAAAGTTAGTTAGGTAGTTGTTAAGTTTAGGTATTGGAAGGATTAGGGGTGTAGAATATGGTCATACAGAATATGCGCTTTATAAATACTAATAAACAGCCAAAATGTTAATAATAGGCATGCTAATAAGAAACTAGTTAATAGTGAGAATTTGTCCCTAAACTAAAGTGCTACCGATTTATTTCAAGTCCTTATGCGCAACACGGCTACCATTATTGCTCCAACAACATAGTTTAAAAACAGTAATACTAGAACATATGATTACTGTTTTAAAGATCTGTTTTAAAGGGGCCATGAGTGGAGAATCAAAATGTTCTTGCTATGTACCCCCCGAAAAAACACCGTTCAAGAACTCAAAAACAACTCCCCAGTTAAATGATCTAATTTTCTCTGCTTCTGAAGCTCAGATTTGATTGGAGAGTGTGACGTCTACTGTCGTCATATAAAATTCAGGAGGTGTGTGTCTTACCCTCATGTCTGTCCATCGACAATCAACAAGATCACTACTGCTGCTGGGGGTAACGGATGTTTGCGTTACAACGGACAAAATCAAACGGTGTTCTGTCAGTGTGATGTAAAGAAACTGCACTTCCAAAACTTTGCATAGCATTCCCTAAAGATCCGATCAAAGAAATGCATGGCTTGAATTAATCTTTAATGCGTGTATGAGAACTGAAAGTTTCTTCTGCCTCTGTATGTGCCACGCATTTCATGACCCCTCTTTAATACATCTTAAATATGATTTATTCTGTGATGGCAAGTTAATTTCAGCATCATTTCCAGAATGTCACATGATCATTCTAATATGCTGATCTGCTGCTAAAGAAATAACGGTTATCATATTATCAATGTTTAAAGAACAGCGTTTATTAGAAATAGAAATCTTTTGTAATGCGATAAATGTCTTTAATTAAAATTGAATGCATGTTTGCTGAATAAAAGTTGTTTTCTTTTTAATGGTATTATATGTAAAAATCGTACTTTGGAGTATCAATGCTTATTTTTTTTTTATTTTAATAACATCTAAAAAATTACAAAGCATTGTTAAAAAGCTATTTTTTTTGGGCCGGATAAAGCAGCCAAGGAAGGAGGAAAATCGATCTAAAGGTGCAAATAATAGGGGAAGACAGGGGAACGGAGAATTGAAAAAAAAAGAATTTAAACGGTAGAGAGAAATGCGGGCTATGCGGGACATTTGGACGAAAACCCGGGGCAAGAACGGATGAACGCTAAGACAACGCTAGATCATCTGGGCGGCAGCGGAACTGGTAGGGGGTAAAAAGGCAGATAGAGGCCTACAGGAACGCCGGGGCGGAGCTCAAAATTAAGGGTGCCGCAAGAACCAACAAAAAACCCCAAAGATCAGAGTAAGAAAAGCACCCGTAAAGGGACACATAAGGAAAATCAGGGGACACGGTGGTTGAGGATACTCGGTGGGAGGCGGTGGAAGGAAAATGGGGTAAAATCCGAAAAAAAAAAGACAGAGAAAGAGCAAACGACCCTATGGTGGCCAGTAAACTGGGGGATGGCATCAGGTTACTCAAAACGAGACATGACGTGCGCTTGAGAGGGGGAGGGAAAGAGTTTGACACGGGGAGGGGAAAGGGGGAAAGTAAAAGGAGGAGGGGCTGACATGGGGGGTCAGAATATAGATCGAGACGTATAAACTTTATGCCCGTAGAGATTTGATGAGGGGAAGGGAAATCATTTCATCATAGTTATCCCTTCTCTCTTCCATCAATTGAAAATCAGAAATTTCCACCCTGTATGATTTACATCAGGCTTATTTACTATACGAGGTGGTAAAAAGGTCAGAATTCACATTGCATTCAGGTACTAAAGATGGCTATGAGGAGCTCTTATTCTTTGATGTGATCAGGGACTGTCTGTGTTAGTGTTATGCTCTTATGGATTCTGTTTGCATATCAGTTCTGTTTTGTGGCAGTATGGCTGGTTGAAATGACATGACGCATATTGTTCACTCTTCATTAATACTGAATATTATTAGAGGTTAATTCCATTATAAACTAAGGTTATGCCACACAATCTTAAGTGATTTTAGGGATTCAAAAGAGCAAGGTGATGTCAGGTGATTAGTATTTTTTAATTACTTTTTTGTGAAAAATTAAATATCACATGCACTCAAAATATTCACACAGAAACACCTCTTATTATAGTATGATCTGCGGAGTTGTTTTATTCCCCCGCAATAGGAGGTGAATGGAAGAGGCCACAGTGTGGTGACTGTGTTTGGCCACTCCCATTTGCCATGAGAGAGGGGGGTCGGAGGGGTTTCTTTATGGAATGAACCCAGTCCCTTTAAAAAGGTTAAAAAACAACTGAATAGGATTGCTTTTAATTTGCTTGAATTTTCACTTTGTTTTACAAGCTTGGTTGACTGTTTCAGAATTGAATGTATTATAAATAAACTGAATTTGAACAATGCTCACCCTTATGGTGTTTGTTTTGTATTTAAGGCGTGCAGGTAACCTCTGATTTCAAAAAACTCGTTTCACAAAAATATTAATATGTAAATACCGCATTAGTGGATGCTGCTGAAAACAGCAATGTTGGAAAGGCCAAGATCCTAATGGAAATGTTTAAAGAAATTCTCATTAACCGTATTCATAAATACCAGATACATCTTGTGCATGATTTTGATCGACACGGAGACTTCTAAGCTTTTAATAAAAACTGACACTATAAAATGGTCTGGATAGAAAAGGTCGTGCATGAGTCGTATTCAAATCAAATATTTGTCATTAAATCATGTTATATAACAGCAATTGTTTGTTTATTCATTTCTTTCAGTATACAAATATTACAGCACATTATATTTTGCATATATCTATTGTATCATTTACTACTTCTAGCCCATATAACCCTAAATTGAGCTTGTATGGCACATTAAATAATTGCAGTATGCAAAATTTACATTAGATTATTCACGAATCACAGAGTAACTGTTAGCAGAGAGTACAACTGGTAAACAGTGTCCC
Source organism: Sinocyclocheilus anophthalmus (assembly GCA_018155175.1). Classification (NCBI taxonomy): domain Eukaryota; kingdom Metazoa; phylum Chordata; class Actinopteri; order Cypriniformes; family Cyprinidae; genus Sinocyclocheilus; species Sinocyclocheilus anophthalmus. Next base: position 221,912 of record JADLZN010007152.1, read on the forward strand.
TCTACTTTGCAACGGTTTAAATAAACTTTATCAATAAATCATACAATGTTTGCGTATTTGTGAAATGTTAAAAATACATATTTCATTGAATTGAAGAGATTCCATGTGTGACAAAATGTGCATGTTCCTACCGTACGTCAAAGAGCTATCCTAAGACCTAACTACAACAATATACATTTTTAACACAAAGTAGTTATATTGTAAATATAAATAAAAAACAATACATATTTTATTATATTTTAAGAATGTCTGTGGTGTCAGAACAGTGGATGAAAAGGGATTTTGTTTCGACTTCTTTCATTGCAGGTGTTGACTGATCTGAGAGGTGCATGCATGGTGAGTTCATTCTTATTCATTTAATAAGAATTCATTTTATACATTTTGCAAAATGTCTGACAATTTCATGTCAAACTTGATCAGAATGGTGTTATGATCATTGCTTACATATTTTACATCTAAAGTTTAATAAATACAGTCTTTATTATTTTCAAAATATCGCCTCGTCTTGAAAATGGCCCCATTTTAGAAAAGTCTGGATTTGTGTTACTGTTACTGTCTCTCTTGAGAGACCTGATTATAGCACAATTTGTATTATCATAAACACTGGTATTTTGACTAGAATTGATTACAAATCAAAATGTCCTTACTAGATATTCTAAATATAGCATATTTAGCGAAATACAAATGCATGGTATTCAATTTTATTTTAAGAAGCCTCTGTCTCCTTTGTCATTCCAAATGAAGAAACGTATCTTTAGAAAAATAGTAAACTCAAAGCAAAAACACTTTTTTTTTTAACAAAGTGAATGTCTATTGAGAGACATGTTGAAGATTAGCACCCATACCGTTGATTTGTTTTCATACAAACAAAGCCGTTTATTCAGCGCACAGTGGAATCTAGTCCGTGATACCACGAATGAACTACATTACCCAGAGATCCAGGGAGGTGACGCACGGAGGCAGATGTAGAAAGAGATCCTATTGGTCGATGCCGTGCATGCGTGCAGTCGTGTTGTTGTCAGTGGCGGCAAGATGGCGACTCTCGGAGACGCATCAGCCCCGGGGGTTAATGGGTTAATACAACAGTTCACAGCCATAACTGGTAAATATTGACATTTTGCATTCGCGGGAATTTGTGCACAGGCCATTTCGCTTGAGTAGAACACGGGGTCTTTAGAAATGCTGTATGTAGGGAAGAGGGCATCATCATTACTGCCCCCTCTGTCATGCAGAGCAAAGAGACTAACGAAAGCTTCGGCTAGCTGCTATCTGCACTTGCTTTAATATGGATCTACATGCAAAAGAAAAGAAATCCGAACAGAAAGGGGGCGATCTAATGTAGACTAATTTCTAAAGTATACTGATGGCAATGTAAAACTCTCTCAGACTGAACTTTGAACATGTGGTTGTAGCGTTACTTAGTTATTTCACCATCGCTACATGTGTAACACCTTTACATTCAAAACTGACTAGTGCTGCACTGATTTTCACTCTACGATTAGCATTCCCACTGCTACATTTAAATGCTACAGGTTGATTGTGTGTGACTGAATGTTTCCAGCCACCGCGAGTGTGTTGAACAACTTCGACAAGTGTGTCTGTGGACATGAGCCACAGTCCACAACATGGCGGTTTGTGTAGGCTGATTCTCAATCAGTTTGCCGTTTCTCTGTATGCTTCTCACTACTCGCGTCTAAGTCAAAGATACACACACAACTGTGATGTTCTTAAAGCACCAAGACTGTTTAGTTTAACTGTCATTGGACGTGTACGCAAAGGCTGCTTTTGAGCATCGCATGATGGTGTGCATCGTTTGATAGTTTCGTTTCTGTTGGTCAGAAAATACAAGCCATGTTTCGCAGCTCTACTTTTTCGTTAAGTTGAAAGATGCGCTGGTTGTGCGCATGCGCGCTCTCTGAAGGGGCGGGTGTTGAGAACTGAAACGAGCGAACGCTGCTTTGCGTCTTTAACGTAATATTACAGATTTAAAACTGCACTGTTATAAAACCATAAGGGTTTGAACAAACGAGGTATTTGTATAGGTACTTAACAATGTAACATCTTAATACAGACTGCCTTACCAATATTTACCATGGTTTCCACACCACAATTATTTGAAAAGACCATAATTATACCTTAATTATTGCATTTGGCCTATTTATTAGTTTTATTTGGCATACGATCATGAAAATAATAACATGGGTCTTTTTCAAGCCAGAAACTCCCAAATACATGTACACATTATTATGCCTGATGTAATACAGGTGCATCTCAATAAATTAGAATGTCGTGGAAAAGTTCATTTATTTCAGTAATTCAACTCAAATTGTGAAACTCGTGTATAAATACATTCAATACACAGACTGAAGTAGTTTAAGTCTTTGGTTCTTTTAATTGTGATGATTTTGGCTCACATTTAACAAAAACCCACCAATTCACTATCTCAACAAATTAGAATATGGTGACATGCCAATCAGCTAATCAACTCAAAACACCTGCAAAGGTTTCCTGAGCCTTCAAAATGGTCTCTCAGTTTGGTTCACTAGGCTACACAATCATGGGGAAGACTGCTGATCTGACAGTTGTAAAGAAGATAATCATTGACACCCTTCACAAGAAGGGTAAGCAACAAACATTCATTGCCAAAGAAACTGTCTGTTCCCTGAGTTGCTGTTCCAAGCATTTTAACAGAAGCTTGCGTGGAAGAAAAAGATGCACAACCACCGAGAGAACCGCAGCCTTATGAGGATTGTCAAGCAAAATCTATTCAAGAATTTGAGTGAACTTCACAAGGAATGGGCTGGGGTCAAGGCATCAAGAGCCACCACACACAGACGTGTCAAGGAATTTGGCTACAGTTGTCGTATTCCTCTTAAGCCACTCCTGAACCACAGACAAACGTCAGAGGCGTCTTACCTGGGCTAAATAGAAGAACTGGACTGTTGCCCAGTGGTCCAAGTCCTCTTTTCAGATGAGAGCAATTTTTGTATTTAATTTGGAAACCAAGGTCTTAGAGTCTAGAGGAAGGGTGGAGAAGTTGTAGTCCAAGTTGCTTGAAGTCCAGTGTTTAAGTTTCCACAGTCTATGATGATTTGAGTGCAATGTCATCTGCTGGTGTTGGTACATTGTGTTTTTTGAAAACCAACGTCACTGCACCCGTTTACCAATAAATTTTGGAGCACGTTATGCTTCCTTCTTCTGACCAGCTTTTTGAAGATGCTGATATCATTTTTCAGCAGGATTTGGCACCTGCCCGCACTGCCAAAAGCATCAAAAGTTGGTTAAATGACCATGGTGTTGGTGTTGGTGTGCTTGACTGGCCAGCATACTCACCAGACCTGAACCTCATAGAGAGTCTATGGGGTATTGTCAAGATGAAAAAGAGAAACAAGAGACCAAAAAATGCAGATGAGCTGAAGGCCGCTGTCAAAGAAACCTGGGCTTCCATTACCACCTCAGCAGTGCCACAAACTGGATCACCTCCATGCCACGCCGAATTTAAGCAGTAATTAAAGCAAAAGGAGCCCCTACCAATTATTGAGTACATGTACAGTAAATTAACAATTTCCAGAAGGCCTAACACGTGTCAGGCTTGTAAAACTGTTTTTTTTTATTGGCTTATGAAGTATTCTAATTTGTTGAGAAAGTGAATTGGTTGGGGGTGGTGGGGCTGGGAGTTGGTGTTTTTGTTAAATGTGAGCCAAAATCATCATAATTAAAAGAACCGAAGACTTAAACTACTTCAGTCTGTGTGTGTTTAATTTATTTAATACACGAGTTTCACATTTGAGTTGAATTACTGAAATAAATGAACTTTTCCCCGACATTCTAATTTGAGATGCACCTGTAATTGCAGGGGGAAAAAACCCCCTCAATATTGTTGTGGAGGGGGGCTTTCTCACTAGAGGATCGCAAAGAATGATCCTCTTTTAAGAATGGAACAGACAGCTTAAGGTTAATGTTACAAATATGAACAACACAAAGTTATTTACAATTCAGATATACCACACTGTATCTATTTGGTGAAAGAGCACTGCATTTATTTGTGTTTAAAACATATGATTTCGCCATATAATCAAAGGAAATCCTTGTTATTTAGTGTCTGACACTGTTATTTGAAGATTTTTGTAACCGCAGTACCAGTAACGTGTTAACAGTTACATATTCACCTCTTGAAGTGCATATATGCTGTTGATATCTTTGCATGTGTGTTTGTTTGCAGGAGCCACAGAGAGTGTAGGGAAGCATATGTTGGAAGCATGTAACAATAACCTAGAGATGGCCGTCACCATGTTTCTAGACGGAGGGGGCATCGCAGAGGAGCCCAGCACAAGTGCCAGTTCAGCCGGGGCGTCCAGCAGCAGACACCCCCCTGTTGAGTGAGTGACTTCATATGACACACCAAAAGCTCTTAGTCTCAAGCTGCTGTATTGTTTTTTGAGTCACTGCATGCTCTGTGCTTTGAGTTTGAATGTTGTGTTCTCCTCTCTGGCAGAGATGATGTGCGAGCACCCATTCCTCAGAAGCAGGACATTCTGGTGGAGCCAGAGCCCTTGTTTGGAGGTACAGTTCCCATTTATACATCTTATCTCTCTAACCCAGGGGTTCCTGAACTTGTTTTGTCACCCAACCCCTTAGGTGTAAAATATTTACTTGAAGTACACCCCAGAGATTTGACTTTATTTCAATAATTTATTAACGTATTTGCATGTTCACAGTTTTCTGTTTCCAATGAATGGTCATATGACATGCAAGTACATATATAAAATATTTAATCTATGTGTAAGTGTTTTATTCTAACTTTGTAGCTAGGCTTTAAGGTGGAAACTTTTTAGTTGTGATAGTGTCTCAGTCCACATTACATTTACACAGTTTTTTTTTTAGAAAACCAGTCAAGTTGAATAATAAAAATCAACACCATCATCATAAAACAAATAAGTTATTATTATTACTAGGTTTTAACTCTTAATTATAAAAATGAAGACAGAAGTATATTACTGTTTAGAAGTGTACAATTTGATAATTATAATAATTCATAAAATGTTAACTTTTAAAAGTTCAAACTGTTAAGCTTCTAACTAGTGATGCACCGAAATGGTTTACTGAAACACAGAAACCGAAATAAAATTTTCATTTAGCCAAAAACGCACACAAAAAAGGAAAATTGCCCAAAATGTTTATTTAATAATCAACACTCAGATTCAAAACTTGAAGTCATATGACAGATAATAACGGTCGTAGCAAAGAGGCGAGGTATGTGTAAGTGCTTGTCAAATCGATTAATCGTGATTAATCGCATCCAAAATAAAAGTGTATGTTTGCATGATATGTGTGTATTGTGTATATTTATATGCATATTTAAAATACACACGCATAAATATATATTTAAGAAATATTTACATTTGTGTGTGAGTATGTATGTATGTATATTAAATATATTTCTTAAATATATGCATGGTTATGGTTATTTTATATACCGGTACATCAACATATGTGACCCTGGACCACAAAACCAGTCAATTTTGGTAATTTTTTGTAAAGTGAGATTTAATACATCCTGAATAGAATAGAGGCTTTCCTTGATTTGTATGGTTTGTTAGGATAGGACAATTTTGGCTGAGATACAACTATTTGAAACTCTGGAATCTGAGGGTGCAAAAAAAAAAAATTCTAAATATTGAGAAAATCGCCTTTAAGTTTGTCCAAATGAAGTTCTTAGCAATGCAATATTAGGCTAGGGTCGATTGTATAGCGAGTTACTGCTGGGATTGATAAGGGTGGGATGGTGCTGGGTTGGTGGGGGGGGGGGGGGGGGGGGGGGAAAAATAAAAAAAAAAAAGACCTGTCTAAGTGCTTCATGGAACATGATCTTTACTTAATATCTTAATGATTTTTGACAAAAACATTTTTTTGATAATTTTGACCCATACAATGTATTGTTTCTAGGGCTACAATATACCTGTGTGACTTATGACTGATTTTGTGCTCCAGGCAGGGTTTACATATATTATGTAAACACAAACTTTTATTTTGGCGATTAATCGATTTGACAGCCCTGGTATGTAGTAGTAAAGGGGAAGAGATGATCAGGTTTATGTGCGCTTCACTACGAAACACGCAGCACATCAGATTATACAGATATTTAATCAAATCCAAACATTTGATAATCAAATGATAAGCTATTTGGCGATTATCATACAGCCTCAATTATGTAACAATATCATTATTTATTAGCTTTTCATTAACTCTCACACCCCAATTTGGGAAACCCTGGTTTTGTTTACATAAACAAATAATATCTCTCTTTCACAGTACCAAAGAGGCGTAGACCAGCACGATCAATCTTTGATGGATTTCGGGATTTTCAGACAGAAACCAGTAAGTACATGTGAGGCATTCTGATGGCACACATGGTCTAGTGCTTCCTCTGAAACCCTGCTGTTGTGATGTGACTCTTTAGTGCGACAGGAGCAGGAGTTGAGAAACGGAAGTGCAGTGGACAAGAAGCTGAGCACTCTAGCCGATCTGTTCCGTCCCCCCATTGAACTCATGCACAAAGGCAGCTTTGAGACGGTAAGCTCTACGACTGCTTTAGTAAACCCAATAGTATTGTATCATACACACGTTCCAGGTTTCGCTATTTGTGTGCTTCATCTTTTCCTTGTGTCCGTAAAGGGGTCATATGACGTTGCTAAAAAAGAACATTATTTTGTGTATTTGGTGTAATGAAACGTGTTTATGCGGTTTAATGTTCAAAAAACACATTATTTTCCACATACTGTACATTATTTTTTCTCCTCTATGCCCCTCCTTTCTGAAACGCGTCGTTTTTACAAGCTCATCGTCCTGAAAAGCGAGGTGTGCTCTGATGGCCAGCTATCCAGTGCATTGTGATTGGCCGAATACCTCAAGCGTGTGACGGAAATGTTAAGCCCCTCACCATACTGTGATGCCCTGTCCGGCCGGAGCGATGAGACAAAACCAATAAAACCCATTATAAACGAGGCATTTGTTACATCCAGTGGGGACATAATTACTGATTATATGACTTATACTGTCTTTTTACGCGTTGCGTTGCATTGCGCAGTGTAAACATAACCATGTCTGCATTTGTGATCGGAGAAATGACAAACAACAAGCCCTGCTCTACATGGCTCAAAACTTGCGTTTGAATCATCAGTTGCAAATCCTTTAAATATGAAAACGTACTGTGAGTCAGCATTATTTGTCAGAAAACCGGCATTGTAGGCTACTCTCCCAGGATCAAGAAACAGTTCTCAATAAAATGTGCTGCACACATCTGAATATTTGGGTTGAACTGTTCTGGAACAATGTTGTAAATACAACTTAACCACTGAGTTCTAGTCGTGTCCTCTTTTGGAAGGCCAAACATATTAGTTTCGCTTTCACAACGAAACACAGTGCCTTCAGAACATGGCGGCGGCAACAACAATACTAAAGCAAGAATCAAAGTTACCTCTTTCTTTGTGTGAACATTTGGGCAACATTATGCAAATCTTCCCACATAGTAACATAGACATGTGGGGGCGTGTTAGAACGAGGCGTTTTTTAGGAGGGTGTGGACCGAGTCTTCAACTTTTTATAAATATATCTCTTGTGTTTTTGAGACATTAGTCTTTGTCAACTATTAGGGATCTTGGTCTATTCACAACAGCTGGTAAAACCCAACAAGAGAAAGGAAAACTTGAAATCGCTCATATGCCCCCTGTAAGTACAAAATTTGTTCCGTGGCCAAGAAACAAGTCAAGCCCTGCAAAGCAGTAGTGTCCAAACACATTCAGGACCCTTTTGGTTTTTTTTGTGTTGTTTTTTTTCTTTTTCTTCCCTTCTCCTTTTGTGTTTTGTTTTGTGCTAGCGAACATACATCACGGCCGTATCTTGGCATTCCCCAGTTCTGAGTAAGTTTTCCTGGGGTTCAGCCTTGTTTGACAGCATTCCTGTTCGACTGATTTCTGTTAGTACTGCAGAAAGAATCTAAAAACAATTCAAACTTTAAAAAGTGTATGGATTGCACAATGTGAATTTTGCAATTTCAGGTCTGGATTTGTCCAGACGAGAGAAAATTCTAATTAAAATGAAAAAAAATTCAGCCTATGTGAACCATACACTACAAATGCGCCAAGGCTATCAAAAAACAGTTTTTTTTTTTTTTTTTTTTTTTTTTTTTTTTAAGAGTTTTAAGAATTTATGGTTCTTTTTCAAACAAGTACACATTTATTTTTGGGTCCATTTTTGACGGAGTTCAACCTGCTTTTTATGCCGCAAGTTTTGTTTGATCCTCAAAAACTACCATTAAAACATATTTTAGGCTTATTGTCGCTCATAACTGAATGAATTTAGTTTTTAAACATGAATATGCACATCTATATTGATGAACCATTGCAGAATGAGAAATGACATCTTTTAATACTGAATTGAAACTTGCTTCAGTAAAATCAGTATATTTTGTTTGAAAATAACAGGGGCCTGTTTCATAAAACAAGTTTACCAAATAAACCAGGCTTATTTCAGTTAGTCCGACTTATTTTGAACCAAATCAACTGACAATAAGTCAGAATAACTCAAATAAACCTGGCTTATTTGATAAACTTGTTTTATGAAACAGGCCCCAGGTAACATTTCAGAGCAATATTGATGTTGTCTTCTTAAAAAATTAATCTGTAGGTTTCATAGAAACCTGTACTGTAGACTTTATGTAAGAGAATAAATCATTTCAGCACAGCAAAAATACAAGCTTGTTTATGCTTTTAATTTGTTTTAATTTTAGAATATTCCTGTAAGTCAAGTCGTTATCTCTCACTATGTGATTTAACACATTCCCACAATGTATTTTGTCACCTCAGGCGAAAGACTCCGGTCAGCTTGAGAACAAATGGCTGATGATCAACATTCAGAATGTCCAGGATTTTGCCTGTCAGTGTCTAAACCGAGACGTGTGGAGCAATGATGCTGTGAAGAACATCATCAGAGAGCACTTCATATTCTGGCAGGTACATTTACACAGACATATAAATGTCTTCTGTCTCTTTGTCTTCCATGACATTACTTGAATAGTGAATGTGAGCTTTTGAGTTGTTCAGGTAAACTGTTTTTGCTTCTAGGTGTATCATGACAGCGAGGAAGGGCAGAGGTACATTCAGTTTTACAAGCTTAACAAGTTCCCCTATATTTCTATCTTGGACCCACGTACAGGTGAGAGACCCAAGGCAGTGTTGAACTGATTTGTTGCATTTTCTGAAAAATTAGTTTGGATCAATTCATTTCAGATGCCCATGCCAAGTCAAACATAAAATGACTAATGTGCCTTTTCTATAATGAGCATATTTTTGATTAACAAAATATTTTGGAATCAAAAATATCTGTCTCTCAATGGAATACATTTATAACTATATATATTTTTATTTTATATATACCAGTATTTATGACTTCTTAATACTTTTGTTTTTACCTTTCAGGCTTTTTATATCTTGGATAAAGTGTAATACGGGTTTTAAAAATGATCTATCTGGGGGGTAAATATTACCCCTCTATAAATGATACATTGTAATAGTAAGAAATAATACTAGTCTTCTTAGGTCCGTCAGGTGACGATTCTCTAACAATCCTCTTTGTGTGGAAAAAGATCTACTAGTATATTTTTCTTTTTTACAGGGGCATTGACATTAAATTCCATTTCACAGCATCAAACTTTAAACCCTGGTCGTAAAAGTGATACGTAAAAAAATGATTTCAACTTTATAAAACCAACATAAATTCAGAGAGTACATTGCTAAAAACCTGGCACATGCATTTTGAACTAGATTTTTTATTAAATTCAATGATTTCATACAGTTAATACTGGTGCTTGACATTAATGTTTGTATGAATTTTATACACCATATAAAAATTTAGTTTCTCAAAATCTGAATGAAAATGATTTTTTGATTGCATTAAACTGGTTTTGCTATAGTTCATGTATATTCATGTATAATATAGAATTTCTTTTTGTAATTGATAAAGTAGTAAGACTAGTAAAAGCATGATAATAACATGATACCATGAAAGTTTTAAATATTTGCACATTCGCTCATTAATGAAGTGATCTATCAGGTACCATATGGTTTTATAAAAAATTGTTAAGTTGTGTCTGTTTCATAAGCTTGAAAAAATTGCATTATCAAGGAATGGGTAAAAACTAAAAAAAAGTATTTTAGCTTTATTATTATTATTTTTTTACCTCTGACAAATACAGGACAAAAGATGGTTGAGTGGAACCAGTTAGATGTGTCCTCATTCCTGGATCAGGTCACAGGCTTCCTATCGGAGCACGGGCAGCTGGATGGGCAGTCCAGTCAACCTCCGGCCAAACGGGCTCGTTCTGTAAGTGTTCACATTTAAGGTTCTGGAGGATCCTGAAAAGGCATTTATGTATCTTTGCTCCACATCACAGTCTTTTATCCGTCTATACAGGAGAGCTTGATAGATGCCAGTGAGGACAGTCAGTTAGAGGCCGCTATCCGGGCCTCTCTTCAAGAAACACACTACGAGTCCACCCAGGACAAGGCAGAGTCCCGCTCAGATGATGATTCAGATGCCGAACCTTTCTCTGACAGCGAAGGCCTGATCTCAGTGGATGGTTCAGATAATGAGGCCGTCGGATGGGAGGATTCTTTAGATGGACACGTCTCTCCAGAGGTAGCTCCTCCCACCAGGCCGGACAGCCCAGCCCATCACAGGAAGTCCCCACACAAAGAGTTATGCCACAGGAAAGAGGAGAGTAAGAAGAACCACCTAGAGCCAGTCGGGCTCAGTCACAGTCAGACAGGACAAACAGAGTCCCAACAGCAGCTAGGAGAAAACCACAGATCCACATCACACCAGCCCTCAGAACCTGCCGGCACCAGCACAGCAGATCCAGACGACAACGGTATACACCATTTCTCTGATGTCAGTTGTCCAAAGAAATAGTTCACTCAAAGAGAAAATACTGTCATTATTTGCTTATCCTCATGTCATTTAAAACCTGATTGCTGTTTTTTTTCACTGAAGATAAGAGGAAAAATCCATAGTTCATATCCAAGTTCATAGTGACCTTCATCTGTCAAAGTCCATAAAAGCAAAGCAGTAAAGGTAGTCCGCATCCGACTTGTGGACTATTCCAACTCAACTGAGGTAAAACAACATCTTTGTGTGAGAAACAGACTAAAATTCAAGTATTCTCTGATAATCTTCCCCTCCAAATAAACCTCGTTCAGACTGTCAGCCTGATTGCAAATCCGATTGAAATCCGATCATATAAAATCTGAACTACATGAAATCCGATTTGTGCCAATCCGTTTCGAGCTACATTCGTATGTGGTTTGGAATCCTATTCAAATCGCAGTCTGACCGCTCAGAATGGATTTAGCGTAGCTTTTTCACGTCCTCTCGCCACGTAAAACGTAAACACGTCAGACATTTTCGTAAAAAACATGCTGAACGTCTTTGCAGAAACAAGCTTGTGTAATTGCAAGTGCAAGTGAAGTGGAAAAACACCATATATTGCTAGTATACGCACCTCTTTGAGTAGCGGAGACGGCAGCACGGAATAAAGCTGCACATTCCAGCTTACTGTGTTTCTGATGCTGCCTCACAAGACAAAATATAATACAGCGCAACCGCGACGGCAACATGTTGTCATTTGTTGTCTTGTTGTTTTTAGCGTAGGCATAACATCGCAACGGCATTACCATAGAAACCAATGCACATTCCGTAAAACGAAAACGCGCGTATGGACACACAAATCTGAAATGAACCATTGCGATACACTGTGTGGACAGTCAGTTATTCAAATCAGATTCCATCCAGATATGCACAAAATCGGATTTGGGCTGACATCTCACGAGGGCGCTAAGATGTTCATTTGAGAATCATTGTGTCCAGATGGAGTAGAACAAGATGCATTGATTCGGTGATCCAGTCATAAGGAGTTTGTGTGCTACTGCTAACAGCGTGCATGGATAATATTCAGTTAATAATGATTTAAAGGGGTCATATGATGCGATTTCCAGTTTTCCTTTCTCTTTGGAGTGTTACAAGCTCTTGGTGCATGAAGATCTGTAAAGTGGCAAACACTAAAGTCTCAAATCCAAAGAGATTTCTATAAAAGGTAAAGTCAAGCCACCCCTACCTAAAACGCTCGTTTCCCAACACGCCCCCACATGTCTACCCTCAACTATGTGGGAAAGATTCATACGCCACCCAGAATGTTCCACAAAGAAAGAAGGCATAACTTTTATTCATGCTGAATCAGCGACTGTAAGTATGTTTTGTTATTAGTTTAAGTATTTTCTATTGACTGTTCAAATGCGGAGTTTTGCGCATCGTGTGTGTGTGTGCGCGCGAGTGTGTGAGAGAGAGAGCGAGGGTCACATCACAGTGGAGTCAGCTGTCTTAACCGTGGCTTGTGTACTGCAAACACATACAAGCTTCATCACTGTGTCTTGTCACGCGACTCTGTTCCCCTTTCGGGCTCTGTCTTTACATTTATTTTGAAAGATGAATCTCACGATTATGGAAAGGGGCGTTACATTTACAACGAGTGCTTGCGGTGTTTAGCCAATCACAATGCACTGGGTTCAGCTGCCATCAGCGCAACGGCGGACGTGGGGGGGGGGGGGGGGGGGGGGGGCTGGGGGGGTAGGGTGGGCGGTGTCTCTGGCGGGTGGGGTTGGGTATTGGGGGGTGGTGGGGGGAGGGTAGGCGGGGGGGGGGCCTGGATTTTGTTGTGGTTGTGTTCTTGGGGTTTGTTTGGGTGGGGTGTGGGTTGTGTGGGGGGGGGGGGGGGGGGGGGGGGCGGCTGGGGGGGGGGGGGGGGGGACCAGGGGGGGGGGGGGGGGGTGGGAGGGGGGGAGGGGGGGGGGGGGGGGAAGGGGAGGGGGGGGGGGGGGGGGGGGGGGGGGGCTCGGTGTTGGGAAGGGCCGGGGGGCGTGGGGGGGGGGGGGGGGGAGTGGGGAGGGGGGGGGGGGGGGGGGGGGAGGCCGCTTGTCGAGGAGGACTTTGTAAAAACGACGTGTTGGAGAGAGGCGGGGCATAGAGGACCTACAATAATTTACAGTATTTGAAAAATAATGTTTTTCTTTAACATTAAAGCATGTCAACATATTCTGTTACACCAAATACACAAAATAATGATCTTTAAAAAAGCATCATATGACCCCTTTAAATTTCAGTCTGTTCCTTACAGAAATCTATCAGATGGGTTAAGACGACTTGCATATGGTCAGTTTTGTTTTGTTTTGCCATTTTTGGAACTGTCATCTGGAAACAAGCTGATCTTCAAACATTGACCAGTTGTGTTCTGCAGAAAAGATTTAGAATGGTTTCGAATGAAATGTCGGTGAGGTAAATAATGGCAGCTTTTTGGTGACTGTCCCTTTAAAGGATTTGAACATTTATACATGCTAATAATATTCAGTAAGAATGAATTAATGTACTAAAATGACTCTGTTCACAGGTCCAAAGGCCCGCTTGATGCTTCGATACCCAGATGGCCAGAGGGAACAGATAGCACTGTCTGCTAGAGCTAAACTCATGGTGGGTATAACGTCTCATGATGATTTTTAAAGTTATTTATTTGTTATTTTTTTTGCCATTGCCGACTTTGTCACTGTTAGGCATGTGACCGTATGAATTATTCATATCATGATAATTGCTGAAACTTTTACTGTGGTAAAAGGTTCACAAGATAAGCAAATACAAGATAACACAGACCATTCAAAAAAGCAAAATACAAAGTGAATACAAAAATCTGTTTTAAAATATGTAAATCCTGTTTGTCAGTACTTTCTTCTCCATAAAAAGCTGTTGTCAGAAGTTGTGCAGCATTACTTTTGTGTATTGGGGCATTTCTGCTCTTTCTCAAGCGCTACCTACTGTCAAAAAGCTGGTACATTTTAACTGGTTGATGGAAAAGAGCCTAGAACACACATTTCTAGATTTGTGAAATTCAGTTTGAATAAGTTATCTAGAATTAATCATGGTATTATAAAGTGTTCACAATAACAATACAGCGCTTTATGGCTGTGCAATTTGGGGGGGGGGGATTTTTTATTTAATTTTTTCATGTAGAAATTGTTATTTGGAATTTAAAATTCAATTTAAAAATCCAAGTTTGCTGTGCTTGTTTGTAGGGCTGCACAATTCAGCTAAAACGTAACACCAAAATATGTCTAGCCCCTACAATTTATAGAAAACCTTAATTCTGATAAAAAGGAAAAAAAAAAAGATTGCAGCAGGAGATGTCTAATACAGAAACATTTTCAAATGTGTGTGAATTCTGAATTTTTTTTTTTTTTGGGGGGGGGGATTTTGGAGATGTAGCCTTCATTTTCTTCCTCTGTTCTTGTTTGTAGGCACTGGTGAGACACGTTCAGTCTAAGGGATTCCCCAATGAACGCTTCGAACTTGTCACCAACTTCCCCCGCCGAAGACTCGCTCACTTGGACTATGACATCACACTGCAGGAAGCAGGACTGTGTCCGCAGGAGACTGTGTTTGTGCAGGAAAGGAATTAGCCCCCTCCCCTTGTAGATAAATCACACCCCCTCCTGTCCTGTAATTTGTGCCCTAGAAAGACTGAATTGACTGTGCCCTTTTACCACTTGCCTTGTTTTCTTTTCCTTTTTTTTATAATAAGTCCAGGATACTCCGAACATTTGGTATTTCATAGGGGACCGTCCCTTGAGCTGCATTTGTCAACGTATTTATTTACAAACAACTTGGCACATCCCATCCTATCTGGGTCTAATTCTTGAAGACCGTACATGTCCATGAGTTACGCTCATATTGATCTGGAAATTAAAAGGGTTTTACAGATGGCGTTGATGTAGGGAAAACATTGTGTATCATGTATATGCAAAGTTTCTAAGGATTGAACATCAGTTCCAAAGTGACTACAGTCCTGTTAAAATCATCTGAGCAGGTTGGGATCCTATTGAACATGGGCTCAGGTGATGAATTGGGATGAATGTTTATTATTTAGAGGTAAACCCTCACATATCTCATCTGCAATGTGCAGGGATGGAAGAAGTAGTGACATTTAGCTATAGTAAGTTTCTATCTCCTTTTTTTATATACTGCATCATTTCCACAAAAAACTGATTCTCAAATATAATCATTGAAACAAAAGGGACAGCTGGTCCTCTGGAGTATTTCTTCAATAACTTATTCGATTTCTCTTGTTTAGTGACATTATTTTTATCAAGAATATGCGTTTTGAGCAGAATCCTCCAGATGGGAGCTTGAATATCTCATATGTGGCATATGAAGGAGTGGAAGGATCTGGTTGTCTTTTTATGCATTTAGGGCAACTTTTTATTTTTGCATACAGAATCAGATTCTTAGGTTTAGCTTAGTAATGCACCAATATTGTGAACAGTATGAGTGCATGAACGTCGCCACTGGGGGGCAGACAAATACTCAAAAGTAGCTGTAGCATTTTTCTCATAGATACCACATTAGCAGCTGATAGCCCAAGTCATGCACCATATTGTAATGGTAAAACCTAGTTATTCACATGTAAGAATATCTATTTGTTTAGGATCTGATTTTCACAGGATATTTAGGTTATCATTAGTGCTAAATAATGCTGCATATGGTAAATAAAAAAGAATATCTGTTAAAGCTCTTATAAATATTACTGATCATCAGAGAACCCTACTGTAGAGATCGATGATTTTTACAACCATATGCTGCACATTTTGTGGCATTTTTGGTGAAAATTCATTGGGTTTGTTGGTGCGAGTGATGAGCAGCCTCTGAAATGTTGACCATTCCAAGTGGACCGTTCCATTGACATGTTTGGCGCAGTTGAATGAGGTACCTGAGACATTTTCTAGCCTATGGGTTTGCATAAACACCACTGCAGAGATTTATATACAGTACTGTTAAAAAGATTGAGATCAGTTTTTTCCCCCCGACAAGGATGCATTAAATTGAAGTGCCGAAAAAGTGACAGAAGGCATTGGGGAGATAATTTGGAAGGTAATCAAAAAAACCCAGGATTTCAAATAAATGTTGGAGTTCTTTTGAACTTTCAATTCATCAAAGAATCCTGAAAAAAAAATAAAAACAAGATTTCCACAAAAATATTAAAGTAGCACAACATTACTGGTAAGAAATGTTTCTTAAGCAGCAAATCAGCATATTAGAATGCTTTCTGAAGGATCATGTGACACTAAAGACTGGAGTAATGGCTGCTAAAAATTCAGCGTGGCATCACAGAAATACAACTTCTATAAAAAAACTGCCATTTTAAATCGGTACGGATTCAAATTTTACTGTTTATGCTATTTGCCGTAATATCCCTGTGGTTTCCTGCTCTTGCTCACATTTAAAGTTGTTGTGATCTCCAGGCCGGAAACACAAAATATTTAGATATTTTAAAAAATCTTGGCACTGATATCAAGGTAGTTAGGTTGGTGGTAATCATTTAACAGCTTATAAAGGTTTGCTCCTATTGATTGAGGCAAAGGTCAAGAAGTAGAGTTTTGCATGGAGCAGGAAACAAGCTAAATTGTTAAATATGTTTACAGACGCAGGCTATAAAACAAGGGATAAAGGAAAATCAAGCAGTTCCAGAGACAGGATGTTCACGGGAAAGATATGTTCCCTCTGAAGTTCAAATGAGGACATCCGTGAAACACAAGAAACGCTTGAGTTTGAGCATACAGTCCGCTCATGAAACAGGGTGTAGGTTTTTGTCTAACCAGATTTATTACAGCCCGAGGATCGTAACTGAATGTTAATCATTACAGCTGTATTATTGAACATACTTGTGACTCCCATCAAAGACATCAGACACACGGGAAGGTGGGTCATTCATTAAGTATCAAATCTTAATACCGATAATCACAGTTAAGATTAGGCTGGATAAAAATGAGGTGAGCAAACCACACACTGTAGTGTGAAATGAACGATGAAAAAGATAATTGCGTGTGAAACTATTATCTACTAAGCTTTAATCTCAGAACTGTATGACAAAAGAAATTAATTGGACGTGTTCTGGACGGCTAGTGACATGGATTGAATCAGTAAGGTGTGCCGCCGAGCGAGTCCATGAGTTCGTTCCAATCAATAGGCATAACGAACGAATTGCGAACGAAAAAAATTTTTGACTTTACTTCTGCAGGTAGTTCACAATCATGATATTAGGGGCTTAAAGGGTGTTATAGGGTTCACGCCAAGAAATGAACAATTAGCCCATAAACATTACTCACCTCAAGGATCCGAGGTGATATAGACTTTCTCTTTCAATACGAAAATCCGTCGGCAGGTATAAACAATGGTATGTGCATCTTTCAGAGTGTTTATGCCAATCAGTGGGTGTGGCATTGCTGACAGTCCAAAAGAAGTTAAGAAAAAGGCGCCCATCCATTAAAAAAAGTCCTCACACGGACTCCAGGGGGTGAACAAAGGCCTTCTGTAGCGAATCGCTGCGTTTTTGTAAGAAAAAGAACCATATTTAAAACATAATAATCTAATTTAATCTAGTTTGCGCTCACTTTTGTACATGGAAGCAGTTCCGGGCGGATGAGGTATGAGGTCAGCTTTGCGCAGAAGCTCAGAAGTGACGAACACGGAAGCGCAGGGGAGAGATCAAAACAAAACAACTGTCACTAATTAGAAGTACAAAACGAAGATTTGTAAAGAAGAATGTCGGCGTATTTCAATATAAGCCAAGACGAGACTGGTTTCCTTTGCTAAAGTAAGGAAACTTTGCTTCCTTTGCTCCTGTAAAAAACGTTGGTTTTCACAGACTCACCGGCGCATGAGCAATGCTGAACTCATACGTCATCCGCCCGGAACTGCTTCCAGTGTACAACAGTGAGCGCAAGCTACATTAAAGTGATGATTACATTTTGAATATGGATATTTTTCTTACAAAGGCCCTTTTGGTCACCCTCGGAGCCGTGTGAGACACGTTTTTTTAATGGATGGGCGCCATTTATTTAATGCGTTGGACGGTGCAAGGCAACACCCGCTGAGTGGCATTAAACAGCTTGAAAGATCAAAAAAAAAATTTAATACAACTCCAACTGGATTCGTCTAATTTTAATTTTTGGGTGTTTGGGTGAACTAACCCTTTAAGTCTTTTGTCAGTAAGTAGAGACTGAAGAAATAACGCAGTGAACCTTGTTTCATGTATCTATTTTAAATTTAGAGAGAGTTTTAAGAAGGCGACAAAACTGCTTATGAAAGCAAGTTAGTAACAACATGAGGGTGAGTAGCCTATTATGATAACAGAGTTATCTCTATATTATTATAGAGTTCTGTGACAAAATATATGTCACAAGTTTTTGACAAGAGGTCACTGTCAGGCAGTTGTTTTCGCCAGATGTCTTGCTATTAAATTTAACAATCGCCTGTTAATAAATAATTTGGTTAATAAGATTAATAATTAGGCTTCTGTTTGTGTATTCATAGTTCATATTTTTAATTATTATTATTTTTTGTGATGTTACATTGATTCTCAGTTTCTTTGTTCAGTATTTAACTTCTCTGAATCAATATTATGTTCAGGGGGCCCAGAAAACATAGCGGTGCCCCTGAGCCCATGTATTGATTTTTTCTGCCCTACCTGTGCTCCCTGTTTAGACCTTTTATCCACTGTACTCATGTAACAGCTATGGAAAATATTATACACATTTCATATATAGAATTACACAAAAAATTTTAATCTATAGAGGATATGAACTGACGTCACTTTCCCACCGGAACACACCCCCTCAGCTGGACTGAGTGGCAAAAAAGCCTACTGCATGACTGGAATCTAAGAGGATGCATGCTGCGGAAAAACGCGAGTAAAAAAAAAAAAAATAAAGGGTGTTGGACTCGATAGTGTTCCTTACAACTTACCAAAGGTCCAGTGGTCCATGGAATCAGGACCACTGCAGCCAGGAATCGTGTTTCCTGACATTTATATGTGTCTGATTTTGACGTTGGCCGGAGGGAAATACATAAAGAAAGTTGGCGGTGAATGCATTTTGTAAATACAAAATTAGTTGGGATTGCCGGGCCCGGTGAGTCAAGTATATATTATATATATTATTAATATATATTGCATATATTATATACAGTGGGGCTAAAAAAGTATTTAGGTCAGCCACAAGTGTGCAACTGTTCTCCCACTTAAAAAGATGAGAGGGCCTGTAATTTTCATCATAGGTATACCTCAACTATGCGAGACAAAATGAGAAAAAAAAAATCCAAAAAATCACATTGTAGGACTTTTAAAGAATTAATTGGTAAATTCCTCGGTAAAATAAGTATTTGGTCCCCTACAAACAAGCAAGATTTCTGGCTATCACAGACCTGTAACTTCTTCTTTAAAAGCCTCCTCTGTCCTCCACTGGTTACATGTATTAATGGCATCTGTTTGAACTCAATATCAATATAAAAGACACCTGTCCACAACCTCAAAAAGTCACACTCCAAACTCCACCATGGCAAAGACCAAAGAGCTGTCAAAGGACACAACAAAATTGTAGACCTGCACCAGGCTCGGAAGACTGAATCTGCAATAGGTAAGCAGCTTGGTGTGAGGAAATCAACTGTGGGAGCAATTATTAGAAAATGGAAAGACATACAAGACCACTGATAATCTCCCTCGATCTGGGGCTCCACGCAAGATATCACCCCGTGGGGTCAAAATGATCACAAGAACGGTGAGCAAAATTCCCAGAACCACACGGGGGGACCTAGTGAATGAACTGCAGAGAGCTGGGACCAAAGTAACAAAAACTACCGTCAGTAACACACTGCGCCGCCAGGGAAATCCTGCAGTGCCAGACGTGTCCCCCTGCTAAAGCCAGTACATGTCCAGGCCCGTCTGAAGTGTGCTAGAGAGCATTTGGATGATCCAGAAAAAGATTGGGAGAATGTCATATGGTCAGAACTTTTTGGTAAAAACTCAACTTCGTGTTTGGAGGAGAAAGAATGCTGAGTTGCATACAAAGAACACCATACCTACTGTGAAGCTTGGGGGTGGAAACATCATGCTTTGGGGCTGTTTTTCTGCAAAGGGACAGGACGACTGATCCGTGTAAACGAAAAAATGAATGGGGCAATGTATCGTGAGATTTTGAGTGAAAACCTCATTCCATCATCAGCAAGGGCATTGAAGATGAAACGTTGCTGGGTTTTTCAGCATGACAATGATCTCAAACACACTGCCCGGGCAACGAAGGAGTGGCTTCGTAAGAAGCATTTCAAGGTCCTGAGTGGCCTAGCCAGTCTCCAGATCTCAACCCCATAGAAAATCTTTGGAGGGAATTGAAAATCCGTGTTGCCCAGCGACAGCCCCAAAACATTACTGCTCTAGAGGAAATCTGCATGGAGGAATGGACCAAAATACCAGCAACAATGTGTGAAAACCTTGTGAAGACTTACAAAAAACGTTTTAGACCTCTGTCATTGCCAACAAAGGGTAAATAACAAAGTATTGAGATTAAATTTTATTATTGACCAAATACTTATTTTCCACCATAATTTGCAAATAAATTCTTTAAAAATACTACAATGCTGATTTTCTGATTTTTTTTTTCTCATTTTGTCTCTAATATTTGAGGTATACCTATGATGAAAATTAAAAGCCTCTGCATCTTTTAGGGGGAGGAATTGCACAATGGTGCTGACTAAGTTATTTTGCCCCCACGTGTATATATATGTATATATATATATATATATTATAGTTTTTGTCAAGTGTTTATTTAAAAACATCCAGTTATGCAGAATATAAGATGGTAAATATTTAAATTATGAGTTGTCAATAATGATATACAGTATAACAATACAATATACAGGGTATGATTTTAATGCAAAATTCAACATATTAACGTAAAATGATAACTGCAAATCCGTGTTTTGCTGCTTGGAGTTCATTTGTTTCTTTGAATTGCAGGGATCCATTTGCTTCTCTTTTCTGTAGCTTTCGGCAGTCTATAAAAATATGCCTTAGACTTCTTGTCAAATCTATGGGCCAAATTTACTAACAGATTGTGCCAGCACAAACTGTCTTTTGGCGTTAAAATAGTACTGTCAGGATGTACTAAAGACGCGCAAAAAGGCGTGAAAAGACAACCAAGATTGCATATATTATATCACTCTTGTCTGGACACACTCTGCAGTGGGCATGATCCATCTGGGAAGCCAACAAGCCCCATCACCAGCTCGCTCACCATATACCTCACTCACTTTAAGGAAGTTATTGGACAAACAGTCGAGGCTCCTCCACCACGAGTGTTGCGGTTCCGCACTCTTGCAGCCAACAGTAGCTGGAATGAGAAGCCGCTCCTTACCACATTCAGACAAAGGCTCAATGTCATCATCTGCCAGCAAATGGTTATATATGATGATCTTGTGGGGTTGGAAATTTTCATCCAAAAGGCCATCCACATCTCTCAACACCTCAGAGCCTGTAATATGTACCTACCTGCTGCATCTCCTTCACCCGCTACCCCATCTGCCACTCCTCCAGCACCAGAACCCATGCATATTGACTCATACCACCTCACTTGAGCGGAGAATCAATGGAGAATCATCAACGGTATCTGCTTGTACTGTGGAGCAACAGGACATATGAAATCGGCCTGCCCGGTCCATCCACTATGCCCAGCAGTGAGAATGCTTCAGTTGCAACCCAATCTGTTTTAGTGCAAGCCTCATCTTGCTAAATCTCCTCCGAGAACTCAATCTAAGGAGAAAGAACTGTCAACATCCATTGGATGTTTACACCATCCTGGGAAAACCACTGGGCAAAGACAAGATCCTGTATTGCTCTTTCCAACATCACGCTTCGCATCTGATGTCTACAATTAGAGCCCATCTCATTTCTGGTGCTGGAAGGGTCAACTGCCGACATCATCCTGGGACACCCGTGGTTAACACAGCATTCACCCATGGTGGACTGGAATACTGGTGAGATCCTACAATGGAGTGAGTACTGTCTTCAGAATTGTGTTTCGTCGGTTCCCAAGTCACCTGAACCCCCTTCATCGTCCAACCTGGCCTAGTGGCCCAACATGGCTTGGGAGATCTCCCAATTCATCAAGAGCTGCTCAGTCTGTGCCATCTCCAAAACTCTCAGACACTTACCTCAAGGCAAACTGGATCCATTACCCATTTCTCGCCGGCCCTGGTCCCACCTGGGTGTGGATTTTGTAACAGATCTTCCTCCTTCAGACTCTCATACCTGTATCTTGGTATAGTTTTGGACAGGTTCTCCAAGGCCTGTGAACTCATACCTTGCAAGGGACTACCCACCACCTTCGAGACAGCCGAGCTTCTCTTTCAACATGTCTTTCGAAATTATGGACTACCTGAGCACATATTATCAGACCTGCAGTTTATATCCAGGGTCTGGCGAGCCTTCTTCCAGCTCCTCTGAGTTTTTGTCAGTCTGTCGTCTGGATATCATCCCCAAACCAATGGCCAGGCTGAACGTAAGATCCGGGAGATTGGGAGATACCTCCAATCCTACTGCCATGACCACCAACACATCTGGAGCCATTTTCTACCCTGGGCCTGTAGAAGATTTTTATTAATCAAAATATGAATTAAACAAGTATAATCAATGTGAGTATAGCCATGTATGTAATCTACTATTATGATCATGTGTCTCTTATATGTAAGGAGGCCCACTGGAGAGTGTAATGTGTAATCAAGTTATTCTACCATTATAACCATGTATGTAAGGAGGCCTTTAGGAGAGTAATCAAGTTATTCTGCTATTATGAACATGTTTCCTGAGTAAAATATATACATTGTATGGGGGTAAAAAGACTATGTTGAACACGCCTTTGGGAAAAACTGTATAAAAGAGTGTGCAGACACAGACTCTGAGATTCTCTGCAGAGTTTCTCAGCTTTATTGTCTCTGATAATAAAATCTATCGTCTGGCATCAAAACCTCACGACTTTGAGAGTGATTTCTCACAGAAGCGGCAGATGCCACCACAGGCCGAGTACGCACAAAACTCTCTTCGGCAAAATACCACTGGCCTGACCACTTTCCAGGGCATTCTCAGCTTCCAACCATCCGGACTCAATACATGCCCATCTGCAGCAGGCAGTTCGGAGACACAAAAGCCGGGTTGATACTCGCCACTCCAACGCTCCCCAATACCATCCGGGTCAAAAGGGACACTCATCTCCGGCTGCCTAGTTGTAAGCTGAGTCCGTGCTTTATAGGTCCATTCACCATCAGAGGCAGATCACACGTAACATAAACAAACTTAATACCACCTACTATAGCATTGCAGCAAACACTTTCATGTTATCCTTCGCTCAAACCCTTCACTAACTGCTGTTTTTTCCTCCCACAGGACTGGCGATCCTATTTACCTCTCTTTCCTCCTGAGACGATGAGGAATAGGGCATCTATCGAGTAAACACCGTGCTCGACTCCCGGAGGTGAAGTGTCCAAGTCGCAACATCTAACTACTCGGGTGCCTCAGGGCTCAGTTCTTGGAACACTTCTCTTCTCTGTCAACATGGCATACATGGCATGGTTTTGTCATTCAGAAACATGGCTTTTCACATCACTGCCATGCTGATGACGCTCAACTCTACCTCTCATTCCATCCTAACGATCCAACGATAGCTGCTCGCATCTCAACTTGTCTAACAGACATTTCTTAACCATCAAACCTTCAGCCAACTTTGCCAGACCGAAATGCTGTTTCCAGCAAACCCATCCTTTCCTCACATTTCACCTTCCAGTTAGGCATGCACATAACCCATCCAACACAGCCAGAAACTTGTTTGTGATTGATGGTCATCTGACTTTCTCAGACCATATTGCTAAAACTGCCCGGTCCTGCAGGTTTGCTTTATTTAACATCAAGAAGATCATGCCTTTCTTTCGGAACATGATTCTCAACTCCTTGTTCAAGCTCTTGTTCCGTCCAGGCTGGACTATTGCAATGCTCTCTTGCAGGTCTTCCAGCCAGTGCTATCAAACCTTTACAATTAATCCAGAATGCGGCTGCAAGATTAATTTTTAATGAGCCGAAAAGAATGCAATTCACACCTCTGTTTATCAATTTGCACTGTCTACCAATAGCTGCTCGCATAAAGTTAAAGGCATTAATGCTTGCCTACAAAACCACCACTGGCTCTGCACCTCTTTACCTAAATTCATTACTTCAGACCAGGCAGGTGCCCACATAAACATGAAAGGGGGCTTGATCACCTGCCCTTTTTCTTCCTCGCGAGAAAGAACCCTTTTTTCTGGGGAGTTTTTTATTTTATTTTTTCAAATAAATGAATATATATGCGTGTGTGTGTGTGGTGTTCTGTTTTGTTCACCCTGTCAAACAAATTAAAAAATCTAAATATCAGGTCGGGTCAGAAAATGTTAAGACGGTGCTTTTTTCTCCCTCCGCGTCTCCGCGCAGCACAGCAGTGTAGCACACATTGATCGGCACATGCACATCACTGACAGGCAGAGAGCTGAACTAAGCTACCTGTGCCTCAAATTTACAGCTAATTATCCAAAAGACAAAATGCAATTATAGTTAATTTGTCTTGTTAACATCCATGATTCATGAGAGCTACCATGCAAGTTAGCTAAAGTTTAGCTAAGGCAATAGGAAGTCAAGTAGTTTAGACCTGGCGCCCTTTTCTTTCACACAGCATGATTAGTTTTTTAAAATGCTTTATGAATGATCACAAAAATTCACGATATGTTTTATAGATTTATAATATAATATATATATATATATAATATTCTATTGATATAATTCATAGAGTTAATCAGTGTCATGACATTTTTCCACAGAAAAAAAAAACAAAAATCAGCATGGTTACAAATGTGGTATTGATTTTATACAGCAGTTCAATAACAAGAATTTAATATTAAAACACTTACATTTTAGACACAATACTGACTGTTTTTGCTCTACTTCACCAACAAATATAATTTAGATTTGCGTCTCTGAGCAACATATGCGGTTTTGTTCCTTTTGTGACCGCACTTACAAGTGCTTGCTGTCGCACCTACTGACAGTTTTTAATTTCAGATTTAAAGATCTTTTGTCGTTTTTTTAAATAATTTCAAATATCATATTCACGTTTTATTTTTAAAATATCAAACGTATTATTCTTTGTACCGACGAATCAGATTCAGAATGAGCTTTATTGCCAGGTATTTTTACACATACGAGGAATTTGTTTTCGTGTCAGAAGCTTCCACAGTGTAACAGAGTGACAGTGACAAGACAGGACACAGATGATAAAAAGAATAATATAAAAATATACGAAATAGACAATGTACAAAAAAGCAAAACACAATATATAATATAGACAATTTTGTATGTACAGGTATGATATGTGCAAATTTAAAATGTAAATAAGTATGTGTGTTAAATAAATAATGTATACTAGTGTTGTGTGTTCCACGATTATTGTTGTGTTCATGAGATGGATTGCCTGAGGGAAAGAACTGTTCCTGTGTCTGGTCGTTCTGGTGCTCAGTGCTCTGTAGCGTCGACCATATGGCAACAGTTCAAAGAGGGAGTGTGTTGGATGTGAGGGGTCCAGAGTGATTTCGCTAGCCCTTTTGCTCACCCTGGATGAGTACAGTTCTTTTAGAGAAGGGAGGGTTGAACCAGTGATTCGCTCAGCAGTCCGGACTACCCTCTGTAGTCTTCTGAGGTCAGATTTGGTAGCTGAGCTGAACCAGACAGTTACTGAAGTGCATAGGATGGATTCAATGATAGCAGAGTAGAATTGTTTAAGCAGCTCCTGTGGCAGGTTGAGTTTCCTCAGCTGGCGAAGGAAGTACAACCTCTGCTGGCCTTTTTTGCAATGGAGTCTATGTAAGTGTCCCACTTCAGGTCCTGACAGATTGTGGTGCCCAGGAACCTGAATATCTCCACTGTCGTTACAGTGCTGTTCATGATGGTGAGTGGAGGGAGAGGAGGGGGGTTTCTCCTGAAGTCCACTATCATCTCCACAGTTTTGAGCGTGTTAAGCTCCAGGTTGTTAAGACTGCACCAGACAGCCAGCTCTTTAACCTCCTGTCTGTAAGCAGACTCGTCACCGTCCTGAAGGAGGCCGATGAGTGTGGTGTCGTCTGAAAACTTCAGGAGCTTGACAGAGGGGTATTTAGAGGTGCAGTCATTTGTGTAGAGGAAGAAGAGCAGTGGGGAAGGACACAATGCTTCTCAATATTCTTAACTCGTCGTTGTCTTTAGGTCACGTTCCAAAACCATTCAAGCTGGTGGTTATTAAGCCTCTTATTAAGAAATCACAACTAGATCCTAGTGAACTGGCACATTACAGATCCATCTCAAATCTTCCTTTTATGTCTAAAATTTAGAAAAAGTTGTGTCTGCTCAATTGTGCTCCTTCCTGCAAAAAAGATCTCTATGAAGAACTTCAGTCAGGTTTCAGGCCCCACCATAAAACAGAAACTGCACTTGTTAAAATTACAAAAATTACTTGCTTCAACCAAGGCTGTATCTCCTTGCTTAGTTTTACTTGATCTGAGTGCAAGCGTTCGACAACTATAGTCATGACCTACTCATAGATCGATACAAACTATGCATGTATCAGGCAAGGCTTAAATGGTTTAGCTCCTACCTGTCCATCGGCTACCACCGTTGTCCATTTAAATGGGGCCATCATCCAATATCACAAGTAAATGAGGATGGAGTGCACAAGGATCTGTCCTAGGTCCTCTGCTTTTTTCGATATACATGTTGCCCCTTGGTATTATTATTAGAAAATACGGGATTAGTTTACATTGTTATGCTGATGATACTTAACTATATATCTCAACGAGACCAGATTAAACTTCTAAATTATCCAAGCTAACAGATTGTGTTAAATATTTAAAAGATTGGATGACCAATAATTTGAATATATAATTCGGATAAGACAGAGATATTATTATTGGACCAAAAGACAGTACACATAATCTCGTGGATTACAATTTATAAAGGTAAAAATGCCCATAAAAGGTAAAAATTATGCATGATAGATAGATAGATAGAGTGATAGCCTAGATATTTCTTATAGAACTTATTTTGTTTGTTTGTTTATTTATTTAAGCTTAATTTTGAGTAATTTGGCCCTTCATAATAAAATGTGTAGTTCATCATTATTAAGTGTGGTAGTCCTTTTTTTTCATGTCACATACAAATTGATAGCACATTACATATTGAAAGACTGTGTTTGCAAAACTTGTTAACCAATTATTGTTTAAGCTATCAGAAACAAGCAGAACCATCAAAGTATCTGCAGATCTAAATAATCATATGTAGGGGCTTTTTTCAGATGCTTGCTATGTTTACAAGCTGTTTTTCGGGATGAAAATACTTACATTAATTTGAACTCTTAACACTTAGAAATAGTAATTTAATATAATTAACCATAACTTGAAAAATACTTCAGCCACACATAATGAGCACACCAAGAGCCCGTCCCCCCCCCCCCCGCCCACCCCGCTTGTACAA
The DNA here is from genome assembly GCA_018155175.1 of Sinocyclocheilus anophthalmus. NCBI lineage: Eukaryota > Metazoa > Chordata > Actinopteri > Cypriniformes > Cyprinidae > Sinocyclocheilus > Sinocyclocheilus anophthalmus. Next base: position 249,411 of record JADLZN010007152.1, read on the forward strand.
CATTTCTGTGAAATATTTAGCTTTTATTTGGGCTCTCAAGTTCAGCAAAGTAGCTAAAAGTTCCCATTTCGGCAGTTGTCATACTTCATGGGCATTTCTAATTTCAGTGTATATTTATGTATTAGGAAAACATATCATGATGCTTTCATTGTTTTCATCAATTGTTCGCTTCAATTTCCTCCTTAGCTACGCCTCAGTCGCTCTGAAGAGCCTATTGAGTGCTATGGGGGGATCTGCTATCCTCTCATACCAGTCATTGCTTGTTTAAATGGTGACCTGTAAATGTGACTTTTTTGTTTAAGTGCTTTAATCGGTCCCTGTTGCTCTACCAACCCAGATAACGTGAAAAAGAACAACCCAGTAAATTTTTTTGGTACTTCAAGTTCAAGTTGAGCTTTAGTTTCATTCTGCACTGTGGGGACCTACAGTGTAACAAATGGTCGTGCCTCACCGGACCACGGTGCTACCTAATACAGCATACACTAAGTAAACAGAAACCTATAGCACAACACCTACGATTTGATTTTGACTATAAACTATACTATATATATATATAATGTAAAAAGGAAACATAATACCATATTTAATTCAAAATTATTCCCCGAGTTACCGTCTTCTGCCATTTTGGAGAGTACCCCAGAACGTAATCAACATAATCATCATTGTTTACATTCAGCATGTGCGCGATTACGATTACGATTCCTCTAAAAAACTGTTTATTTGGGCATGAAGCCTCTCCTCCACTGACATCCATAAAAAAAACAGCCTCTGGTCTCCTTTCCCATGTACTGCCAGACCGGAAGCGTTAGCATTAGCCGTTACACTTTTTTTGCTAAAGGTTGCAGGCTTGCCTTCTAGTGGCTTTGGCCTTAGTAATCCTAAACATTGATTAGCTTGTTCAGGTGTGTCCGGATTACTCTAAAAGCTAAACTCTGCAGGACAGCGGCACTCCAGACCAGGACCAACGTTGCCTATCCCTGCTCCAGACACTTGATTGGACTGACATATGTAGTTCTCTATTAAAAATCTTTGGTTACTTCAGTGAACTCTTTGATGTTATTATTACTGAATGACGACTCTATGGCCCTGTCCCAAATCAGACCATAAATCCTTGCGGTCTTCCAATTGCGGTGCACAAACATCTACATTGAAGACCTGGACTATAGTGGCTGAGGAGAATTCAACATCTCAATCACAAATCAAAGACCTGAACTCAGAGTGAACACAGTTGACTTCTCCTGCCCTCCCCACCACCCCACCCCCTGTGTGTATGTACCTTTGACATATAAGTCTGACATACCATAAAACATTTGATCATTTGTGTGTGTGTACTTGTTTATGCTACCAAATGTCCCCACAAGGATAGTAAAACCTAAAATTTTTGACAGACTTTTGGGACAGACTTGTGGTCTCCACAAGGGAAGAAAATTATTAAAAAGAGTAAACGATGTTTATCTGAAAGTGTAACAATGCAAACAGGTTTTCTGTAAGGGGGTAGGTTTAGGGTTAGGGGATATAAAATATCGTTTGATCAGTATAAAAGTAATAGAAGTCTATGGAAAGTCCCCACAATCCACAGAAACAAACATGCATGTGTGTGTGTTTTTACCTGCTGCATAATGTGCTCTTTTGAAAAGAGACTGCAGGGTTAAGTGGGGTGGGAGAGGGATTCAAATAAAAAAATAATAATAATTATATATGTTCACTTCAATAACAGTTAATGCTGCCTTTCATGTTAGTTTTTATATTTTACTTAATTATACAACGGCATATGGTATTGAATTCATATTTCATCAAATAAAATAAAATGACTAGACAGACGAAAGATAGATTTTATATATTTATATTATATTTAAATATAATGATTTTATATTTTATATTATTCTCGTTATATCTATCTATTATTTCTTACAACATTCCGTGATTAAATTAAAGTTAAATACTTTTTTTGTACGCGAAGCTTTATAAATGAACGTTCAGAATCTGTGTAAGTGGAGGAGACTTTTATTATTGCTCCTTATTTGTACCCTTGGTGAATGACCCTGCAGCGCTCAGGTTGATTAACCCGGAAGTACCCACGCGGCACTCCGTCCGGTTCTGCGGGCTCAAGGGGAGAAACGCTGAAGCACCATGGCTCTGTTCTAATCGCGTTTATTAAGAGAAGTGTGATCAATTTACCGGCAATCCGTCACCATCCGCGCCTTAAAAATGGACCTCCAGTCAAGAGGCTTGTCCTGGGGGCATCAGCTTTGTCAGTAGTAACATCTGGAAACTGTATTTATTATTTTTTCCCCCCATACTGTCACTTTTTCTCGCCTTTGCACGCTACATGGGATTTAAACCTAAAGTGTCAGCAGCTAGCCAACACTTCTCACTTGATTAACCCAAATATCCCTGTGGAAACCAAGACGCCCTCTGTTAGTAACAAAAAAACAAACTTTCAAGAAACACGTTGACGAAGTCTTGCCCTCAAGTTTTCCCATTTGTCTGCGGCGCCGGGTGAGTAATCCTACTGTCTATGCTAACTTTGATAGCCGCGTTTAAACCGATAATCGCAGGGGCCAAGCGGGCCTAGATTGATCCTCACGACGGGTTTAATGTTGATGTGTGCTCACGTATCAAACATTTTCTTCATAAAACGCTTTTCTTTGAACTCGTCACTGATTATTTTCCCAATGTCCCTCCCTAATAAGCCGGTTATGTGTTTCTGGGGCTTTATTTCCCAGCACTTCGCTTTTTTCAGTTTCACACATTCATATTGCTCATATTTCTGGGAGTCGGTCATCTGAAATTTGGGGAACATATAACCTCGGCACAGTTTTGTCCCGTCCCGTTGAGGTTTCCATGGCCTATGGACCGTGGATGGCTTGTTCTCTGGTGTTTGAGGAGCGTTTGTGACCGTTAAATGTCTCATGTGACGCGTCGAAGGAATGTCGGCACGCGGACGCTATAATAAGTTTGACCGATTTTTTCCCCTCAACACTCGATTTTACCGATGTTTTACATACGATACTGTAAACGAACCGGAGCGTCGATCTCACTGACCGTCGGCTTTCACCATGTCATTGATTTAGAGGGGGGTAGCTAACTAGCTAGTGCGGTGAAATCGACACTTCCCTTCACATTTGCTTTGGGCCCGGCTTGAGTTTATAGTTTTCTCAGATGGTTGTCGAGGTGGGGTTTCGTCAGATGGCGTGTGGAGATCGTTAAATCTTGGTTTGGGAATAAAACTATGTTTTTATGGTATGGAAAGTGGAGTGGATCTGAACGTGTCAGTGCCATATGCAGGCTAGCGCTGTTCGCCACACCGGCAGTGCATCATGGCTGCGCTGTGACACGTCTGTAGGAGCAGATCGCTGCTTTCCTCACACTTCTGGGAACCCAGTGTGCACAAAACTCAACATTTGGAAAATGTTACCCTAGTGGTTTCTCTTTTTTTTTTTTTATAGCTCTACCTATTTGTTTTGCAATGAGTTAAAATCAATTTGGATGTTGGAGTTTCAGTATATGAAGGATTTTATAATTAAGTCAGCCTGGTTCGTTAATTTATTTCCTCGTGGCTCCGTCATATGAACGACCATAGTGGGTTTAGTTGCTTAAAGGTGTAGTTAAACCTCAAAATGAACTTTTCCATTGTGTATTCACCCACTTTCTTCTGTGGAAAACAACATGTAATACAGATTGACAGTTTCAGTTACACATTACTTTCATTGTGTGGAAAAAAGATGAAGTGGATGGTGAATGTGTAACATCTAATTTTGTGTTATGCAAAAGAAAGTAATTTGAAGGTAATGGTTGATGCAGAGAGTTAGTCAAGTGTGTGTGTGTGTGCTTTTATTTATTTATATATATATATAAAATAGTTTATGTACTTTTAATATAAAATTAGAAAATTATTATTACTTTATGCTAATTATATAAGACAAAACACAAATCTTTTAATGGAAATGCATTATAGAAAATGCAGTCACATGACGTGTGAGATGACAAAATATAATAGATATATTACAATTTAAAACCTACGCTTGTTGAGTAGTGTTAGATAAGTCAGTTATAGCGATATATCAATTATAAATGACAAATAAATACCTGTAGAATAGTGTAATACAGGTGCATCTCAATAAATTAGAATGTCGTGGGAAAGTTCATTTATTTCAGTAATTCAACTCAAATTGTGAAACTTATGTAATAAATAAATTCAATGCACACAGACTGAAGTAGTTTAAGTCTTTGGTTCTTTAAATTGTGATGATTTTGGCTCACATTTAACACAAACCCACCAATTCACTATCTCAACAAATTAGAATACTTTATAAGACCAATAAAAAAAAAAATGTTTAGTAAATTGTTGGCTTTCTGGAAAGTATGTTCATGTACTCAATAGGGCCTTTCGCACCGCAGGAACCTTTTCATAGTACCAGAACTAATTGTGGAACTACCCACTTTTTGGCGTGTTCGCGCCGCCGGAACTGGGAGCGATTTTAGTTGTGATGCACGATCATGATTTTTCATAGCCGATTCCGATACCGATTTTTTACAAGCAAACTGGCCGATTCCGATACCGATTTCCGATTTATTTTTTTTTTATCAAGCAACAAACAAAGAATAAAAGTACACACAAACAAGATGTTTATTTGGTATTTAACAGGCTAAACTGGGTTTTGGCTATTGAAAACAACAACTGTAACTATCTGAAATTAACAGCAGTAACTGCGCAGTAAGTAGGCTACATTCAATACAAACATAGGTAGGCCTACTGACAAAAGCATTTAGCTTTTGTTTTTAAATTGGGTTGAAACTATAAACTGGCCTTAAATGAAAACATTAACTGTAACCATGTAATTTTAAAGGCAACAACTGCATAGTTCCACAATCCAAACACATTCAACATTCCAAACAAAGATGTTACTTAATCAGCATTCAGCGTTTGTTTTCGTTTCTAAATTTGGTGTAAAGAAAAAAAGATCTTTACCAGTGAAACTAAATAAAACCAAAGTAGGCTATATAAATAAATTATTCCAAAATGTTAACTACGGCAGATGCTTTTTAAATCACATTAAGTCACATTTAAGGTAAAATATAAAATATTAATCCTATAGCCTACAGAACTGACGTTTACTTCTGGCTTTTCAAAAGTGCATGCGAGTTCTTCTTTACAAAAAGAAGCATTTCAGCTTTGTCACAAGTTAGTCTGTTTCGTTTCTCATCCAACACGTGAGAAGCTGAGCTGAACAAACGTTCACTGTCTATGCCTGTGCAGGGCGCGGACAGGTAACGTTACACTCGCGCAACTTCAGCGAGTGCAGGAAAGCGGCTCTTATTTGTGCGCCAGTACACCAACGGCTGTTCGCTTCTTGGTATCTGTGAGTCAGACAGGTAGCTCTGCATTTCCATCATGCATCGCCAACAGTGAGCTTGCTCTGCGTGGTATTTTTTGTGCTGGCACCTCGGTGCACACTTCCGGAAAAATCGGACGAAAAAAATACAAAAAACCGACCATAAACCGGTTCCGATTTATGGCCGGTCAACCGGTGCATCCCTAGATTTTAGTACCGGACTGGCTTTTTTGAGAACCAAATTAGCTCCTACTCCGGAGCAGGGTCTAACCAGCACAACTGGTAGTAATCGTGATGCAAGTAGACATTGATTGCCAAACGCGTACGAAAACGCCCTCACCCGCCATTATTGGGGGGGTGCAACGCCTTGTAAACATACTGTAAACATTGTCAACTTATTTCTCAAGTATGGAGAACAGCAATGGATGGACGGACGCTGAATTGAAGGCACTTGTAACAAATGTAGCACTGCCAGTTATCGTTGGAGATTCTTAGTCCTCCTTTCCATTCTTTCCGATATCCCCCAGGGGAGAAACGCCCGCTTAACGTATACGTCGACTTTCCATGTCCATTGTTGTGAAACCCGTGAGACACAACAAAAACACAGCTCCGAACACAGCGTCCTCCATCCTCCTGTTGTTAACGTAGTTCTTTGTTTCTGTTGTTGAACGCCGCGCACAAATGACGACGCTGTCGACCGGCTTACGTCACTTCTTAGTACACAACCCGCCCCACTGTCGGTGCGAATGCAACCCTTTAAATGGTACTAGGAAATAGTTTGTGTAAAATCGTCCCAGTACTTTAGTACCGGACGTTTAGTTCTGGAACTAAAGCGGTGCGAAAGGGCCTAATACTTGGTTGGGCCTCCTTTTGCATGAATTACTGCATCAATTCGGCGTGGCATGGAGGTGATTCAGTTTGTGGCACTGCTGAGGTGGTAGGGAAGCCCAGGTTGCTTTGATAGCGGCCTTCAGCTCATCTGCTTTGTTGGGTCTGGTGTCTCATCTTTTTCTTGACAATACTCCATAGATTCTCTATGGAGTTCAGGTCAGGTGAGTTTGCTGGCCATTCAAGCACACCAACACCATGGTCATTTATCCAACTTTTGTTGCTTTTGGCAGTGTTGGCAGGTGCCAAGTCCTGCTGGAAAATGAAATCTGCATCTCCATAAAGCTTGTCAGCAGAAGGAATCATGAAGTGCTCTAAAATTTCCTGGTTGATGGCTGCTTTGACTGTGGACTTCAGAAAACACAGTGTACCAAAGTCCTCTTTTCAGATGAAAGGAAATTTTGCATTTCATTTGGAAATCAAGGTCCCAGAGTCTGGAGGAAGAGTGGAGAGGCACAGAAACCATGTTGCTTGAAGTCCAGTGTCAAGTTTCCACAGTCAGTGATGAATTGGGCTGCCATGTCACCTGCTGGTGTTGTCCACTGTGGTTTCTGAAGTCCACAGTCAACTCAGCCATCTACCAGGAAATTTTAGAGCACTTCATGCTTCCTTCTGCTGACCCGCTTTTTGAAGATGCTGGTTTAATTTTCCAGCAGGATTTGGCACCTACACACACTGTCAAAAGCACCAAAAGCTGGTTCAGTGAGCATGGTGTTACTGTGCTTGATTGGCCGGCAAACTCGTCCTGACCTGAACACCATAGAGAATCTATGGGGTATTGTCAAGAGGAAGATGAGAGACACCAGACCCAACAATGCAGATGACCTGAAGGCCGCTATCAAAGCAACCTGGGCTTCCATTACACCGGAGCAGTGCCACAGGCTGATTGTCTCCATGCCACGCCGCATTGATGCAGTAATTCATGCAAAAAGAGCCCCTACCAAGTATTGAGTACACATACAGTAAATTAACATACTTTCCAGAAGGCCAACAATGCAGATGACCTCTGAAGGCCGCTATCAGAGAAACCTGGGCTTCCATACCACCTCATCAGTGCCACAGGCTGATTGTCTCCATTCCACGCCGCATTGATGCAGTAATTCATGCAAAAAAAAAAGAGAGGCGCTCTCGTGGGCCAAGTATTGAGTACATGTACAGTAAATTAGCATACTTTCCAGAAGGCCAACAATTCACTAAAATTTTTTTTTTATTGTCTTACGAAGTATTCTAATTTGTTGAGATAGTGAATTGGTGGGTTTTTGTGAAATCCCAATTAAAAGACTTAAACTACTTCAGTCTCTGTGCATTGAATTTATTTAATACACAGTTTCACAATTTGAGTTGAATTACTGAAATAAATGAACTTTTCCACAACTTTTTAATTTATTGAGATGCACCTGTATTATCCATTTATAATAGTGCTTTATAATTAACATGTACAACTAGGGATGCACCGAAATGAAAATCCTTGGCCGAAGCCAAAAACCGAACAAAATGAAACACTAGGCCGAAGGCTGAATACCGAACACGCTTTTTCGAGTCCCCCCCCCATGTATTTTGCCAATTTTTTCCACCATTGCACAAATGAAATGGCCAAAATGTGCTTTTTACTGTTTTGTCTTGCTTTTCAAAAAAAAAAAAAAATCAATTACAAAAAAATTTACAAATATTTAACACTGAACTTTTTTAAACATTCTAGCAGACATTATACCAACAAAGCACAATTTAACTCTTGAATGCAGGCATGTATTTTTACTATATACAATAAAGCAGCCTTGCTGAGTGAAAAAGGGGCTGAAAAGCCTTTTTTTTAAAACATTAGAAAATATTACAGATCCCAATTTGAACACTGTGTGAATGTTGTAATAAATGTATTAACAGAGCAGTTGAAATTGTCTTTTTATTTTATTTTACAGAACAACAGTAAAATTACAATACTAACATTTATGACTGTTGGAGTTCTTGCTTTCTTTTATTTTGGCGGAAACGCGCAGGAAGACCTCAACGTCTTCTTTTTGTTGACGGCAGATTTATGAATGAGTCTCATTACGAATACGTCGCACGTATCGCATTGTCACGTGCCCTTGTATCATAAATAAATAAAAATTAAAAATGTTATCCAATCATAAAATGGGACTGAGCAACGACGGTAACCTGGTTCAGTGCAGGTTTTTGAACCCTGTTAACAAGCAGATCTGATACAACATGCAAGTTCGGGTGGGGCGTGTATTAGAAAACATAACGTTCTGCAGTTTATTTACTAATTGTTTAAGGCCATTTCGCGATTTCAATCATTATACAGTAAACCAGCAACAATCTCCCCTTCTCATCGAAGAGATGATGCAGCTCTAAACAGTCTCTCGCTGTCTTTGCTTGAAATTATTTTTGCGTCTTTCTCGGACAGTTTTAAATGCTTCCACACTGCTGACATGTTTGTTGCATTGCGCCTCTCACTCTATGCTGGTTGCGATTTGATCGCATCACATAATTGTTCGGTACAGTTTATTCTGTCTTTTTCGCTTATTCGGCCGAACACCTAAAGAGCTTTTAATTTCGGTTACCGAACATTCTGTGGATCCCTATGTACAACTGTAAAGTCTTGTCAATATGTCATGCATACGCGGATAGCTCTGAAGTAAACTAATCTAAAACATAATCTGTTCAGCGTATAAGTTGCTATGGCTACTTACCATGAAGTTGACCTCCGTTTTTAGAACCAAATGCTGAGTTTAAACTTAGTTTATTTCAGTGAGTTTATTCCTGCAATTATAGTTTAAAAGTAAACACCTGTTTTTTTTTTTTTAAGTGCGCATAATTTTTGCACAGAAATAGCGTCAGCCCTACTTACATGGATGAAATGTTTCACAACATATATTTAGAGCACCTGTGGTCCGAGCACGCATAAAAAAATGAGTATACTTTGAAGGGTGATCGTTCAACTCAAAAAGTTAATTGGCCTAAAGCCTTAGGTTCCAAGGGACAGCGTACAGTGGGCGTGATGTGAATTTTGTCATCAAAATTGTATGCGCACTACCTGATTTATTTATTTATTTTTTACTTTGTACATGCAGGTCGCAAATGTGCATTGAATTATTTTTGGCAGAATCAGTTGTTTCCACAAGGTTGCAACAAATTTGTCAAAAGGACTGACGTCGGTACTGATCATGTAAAAAATGTGATCATACCATCGTTTCCCGCGGGAATTTTGATTGCTGTCGTTATGGGTTCTTAAACATTGTGCGCACACCGTTTAACATATAGCCTTGGTCTGTAATTGCTACAATGGTCATCGCTCATGCTCTTCACAGAGCAGTTACACTGATACACACGGGAGTGTTTAAAGTCCGCATCTCTCAGCGGATCTTAATATATCTCTGATAGATAATCTCTGATATACGCGGCTTCACAGACTCCCATGTGTAACATAATCTGTGAAGAGCGTGAAGCGATGATTATTGTAGCCAATCACAGACATATCTGTGGAGCATGCGCACACAATTGCCAATCAACGGTGTTTAAGAATCTGCTCAACAGCACTCAAAATGCTAGCGGGAAATGCTGGCATCGTCACATTTTTTTGGGATTTAAGTGCCTCAATTTAGTGATGACGTCACATTGTGTGCTGTACAAGTAGTGCTGGTGGTATGACCAAAAATTATACATGCGAGTCTGGGAAAAAAATGTTCAGGTTGCTGAACCTGGATGACAGCAAGCCCAGCGACTAGTAATAAATCTTAACCAATGATTCCTAATTGCATCTACTTCCGGAAGGCCAAAAAAAGTGCTTTTGCTTTCACATAGAAACACACAGCGTCACCCTGACATGCTGCTTCAACACTAACACGGTTACTGAAACCACGCCTTCTTTCTTGCGTGCACATTTGGGCGGCATTATGCAAATATTTTCATATAGTGAGGTAGATATGTGGGGGTGTTTTAGAACGAGTCGTTTTAGGTAGGCGTTGTTGACTCTGAACTTTTATAAAGAATATTCTTTGGATTTGAGACTTTAGTCTTGCAACTTTACAGATCTTCTTTATACACCAAGAGCTTTAACACTCCAAAGAGAAAGGAAAATTTTTAATTGCATCATATGACCCCTTTAAATTTGACAAATTTTGAACTATTTATTGTATTTTATACAATATAGAAATAAATAAATGATGAACGCATTGTAGAAAGCATTTCTCAAAAAGGCCCTTTACATAACTAAAATAAAACATTTAGCAATTTGAAGAAAAATCATCCCTCTAACACATTGACAGCAAGCAGCAATTTTGTTTGACAAGGCTTGTTTTAAAGCCTGGTAGACCAAGAGCGAAGAAGCCATATATAAGACAGCGGACCACACAGAAAGGTTATACAGCAGTTTCTGAACCATACCCCCTCTCTTTTATCCCTCTCAAGGGCTCCATGCATAAACTCCATCGACACTTCCTCATTCTCAGCCAGCCACTGGAGAACAAATGGCAGAAACCACCTACAGATGGGAAATGAAAAAGAAATGTAGAGAAACAGGAGGAGGAATAAAGCAGGAGGGCAGCGAAGCAGCAAGTGGTCAAGAGCATTTAAACAACAGAGGAAAGCATCAACTAGGGTCCCAGTCGATTTGAGACTGTAGGTGATGACAGTGTGTGAGTGAGAACATTAAACTACTCAAAAGAAAAACAAACTGCAGGTTATTTGAAGAAAAGAGAGAAAGGTGTAGCTAAAGATGCTCTGGAAGAGCGTGACTCACGATGGGTACTCTGGGACGGTGTCGGAGAAGGCGGGCAGGTCATGGACGTATTCGTTGTAGAGCCATTTGACTTTGAAATGCAGATTCATGTAGTCCGCACTTTTACACAACCTCAGCTTCTCATGCTCTGGGGAAACAACAAGCGTGAGTCGACGGATTTAATTTCATCTTACCTTGTCACGAATTTAACCCAGTAAACATTTACTCACCTTCGGCTTCAACAAATGTATTATTCAACAAGCTATAAACCAAGAATGAACTGATTATTCTATCTGAAAGTCCCTAGCTGTACTCATTCACAGAGGCTAATGATTAAAAATGCATTTTACACACACACACTACGATTCAGAAGTTTGAAGGCCGTATGATTTAAAAAAAAAAAAGATATAAATTAATACTTTTATTTAGCAAGGAGCTATTAAATTGATCAAAAGTGACAGTAAAGCTTACACATTGTTTCAAAAAAAATAAATCAATTTCAAATAATGCCTTGTTCTTTGGAATTTTAATATTCAAATTACATGCCCAATGTAAAAATGTATAATTGGTGTTTTCCACAAAAATATTAACTGCACAACTGTTTCAACACTAATAATCTATAATCAAGTTTCTAATAAAAATAACTGACACCAACCCTGTTTTCAACACTAATAATATAATAATATAAATAAAGTTGCTAATAAAATATACCTGCAGCAACTGTTTTCAACACTAAATACTAATATATAAAAGGTTGTGCTAATCAAGGAATGTAAAGCGCACAACTGATTTATTCACACTAATAATAATAATAGTATAAAGTTCTAATAAATATTAAGCTGCCCCCCCCCACAAAAAACGTAACAAACTTTTTCAACACTAATAATAATAATAAAGTTGCTAATAAAATATTAAGCTGCACAACTGTTTCAACATTGATAAAAATAATATAAAGTGCTATAAATATTTAAGCTGCACCTGTTTCAACACTAATAATAATAATAATAATAATAAAGTTGCTAATAAAATATTAAGCTGCACAACTGTTTTCAACACTAATAATAATATCATAAAGGTTGCTAATAAAATATTAGCGCACAACTGTTGCAACACTAATAATAATAATAATGATAAAGTTGCTAATAAACTCTTAGCTGCACCACGTTTTCACACTAATATAAACATAAAGAAAGTTGCATAATAAAATATTAAGCTGCACAACGTTATTCACACTAATAATAATATAATAAGAAGTTGCTAATAAATATTAAGCTGCACAAACTGGTTTCAAACTAATAATAATAGAATGATAATAAAGTTGCTAATAAAAATTAAGCTGCACAACTGTTTCACACTAATAATAAGAATAACTAATAAAGTTGCTAATAAATATTAAGCGCACAACTGTTTTCAACACTAATATAATAATAATATAATAATAGTTGCTAATACAAGTTCGCTGCACAACTGTTTTTCACCTAAGTAATAATAAAGTTGTGCTAATAAATATTAGCTGCACAACTGTTTTCACACTAATGATAATAAGTTGCTAATAGAAATATTAATCTGCACACGCTGTTTTCAACACTAATAATATATATAATAAGTTGCTATAAAAAATTTTTAGCTGCACACTGTTTTCAACACTAATAATAATAATAATAAAGTTGCTAATAAAATATTAAGCTGCACAACGGTTTTCAACACTAATAAAAATAAGTAATAAAGTTGCTAAATACAATATTTACGCTGCACAACCTGTTTTCAACACTAATTATAATAATAATTAATTTGCTAATAAAAAAAATCGACCATAAAAAGTAAACAAAAAAAATACAATAATAAAAAATTTAAAGAAATGGCTGCTAAAAATTCAGTTTTAACATAACAGGAATACATTTTTATTTTACATTTAATTGTGATAAATTAAATGCAGCCTTGGGGAGACTTTCTTCAAATGTATGAAAAAATCTTACCACGCCGCAAACGTTTCTGAACAGTAGTGTTACATGTGCACACATAAACTCTCACAGAGACTTAACCATACAGTATATGTCTTACCAGCATAAAAATCAAGTCTGCGAATATGGGATGTGGCAGGTGCTAAAATCAAGAAAACAAGGCAGGAGAGAATGAAGAGACGAAGAACAGAAAAAAAAGTACAGGTGTGCAATGAAAGATGTGGTTTCAAAAGAAAAGGATGCTGGCATCAAAAGGAAAAGATCATTTTTTCCAATGAGGAGTCTAACTCTAGTTTACTTGGAGGATCTAAAAGGAAACCAGGGGGTTCTATTCTCTAACTCTACTGTAGCAATGAGAGAGTGAGGACTCGAGACCAAAAAGAGTGCTTTGAACCTTTAAAGGGGTTTTATCATGAAAACAAGATTTGCTTTGCTCTTTTGAAATGAAACCTTAACAATGCAAAGCTCCCTCCCCTGCCCACACTGAAAATTATTAAAACTTAACTGCAAAAACAAGTCGATCATGTGCATAGTCACAAGAATGAGCACATTAACACAACACCGGCCATATTTATTATTCAGCACAGTAATTTGGCCCACATAATTGTGGCGAGGTAGTAAGGAGGATGTAGGGTAGATGTTGTACTTGATCAACTTAACTCTACTAACATTCCACTTGGTATCAAAGCTATAGAAGCTGTTAAGGAGGCAGTGCCTAATATGTTGGAATCACAACTCATTTCAAGTGCAAATTCACATTACTTCTCAAAGGTAGATTACTAAACGGATAGTTCCGGTCCTTGATTCTGATTTG